>SSNP01000020.1:1273051-1275223 GCA_006937955.1 Pachypanchax playfairii | reverse complement strand
CCACACACTCTCGCTGTCATGTGCCTGGAACTCGGCTGCTCTGTCGTTCACGTGCACGTCTGCCTGAAGCTGTCAGAGGATCCTCTCTATGAGTATATAACTCGGTCTGTTTGAGAGTTTTATTCTCCTAATATATTGTAATTGCGTTATTACATCATTTCTGATTATCTGTTATCAATACTGAACACTGCTACCTGTGTTTAGGGAGACCAGGGACAGTTGTAACACTTTTTTTTTTTTTTTTGAGAAAATTCCAATAAATCAAAAACCATTCATACCAGAATAGCCTATTTGTTATATTATAAACTTTAATGTGTCAGCTACTGAATAAATGTGTTTAAGTGGGTTTAAAATGGTGAAACAATTATAAGGAGTCTGCTGACGGTGGGATCATTCAGAATCTGGAGCCAGACCAGGGTGGGTGTTGGACATGTAACTGCATTCACTGCAGTGGAAGATGGAATCTCTGGTACTAGCAGTGGGGGGTCTGTGATTGGGGATGGTGAAAAGCCTAATTCCAGTGCATGCAAACCCTGCCTGAATATTTGATGGTGCTGCAGCGGGGGGAAGAGCACTCTTCACAATGGTTGACAGATCATATATGGTCATTTTGACTCCTGGGTGAGTTTTCATCCAGCTTTCATAGCAGTTGTTGACCAGCCTCTTCAGTGGCCCAGAGACAATGTTCTCTAAAGGCTGCAGCTTATGGGAACAGTGTGTAATCACTGACTACCTGGTTCAGAGAGGGTTGTAACAAGGTGTTACAACCATCCCTGTATCACCAGTCATGCTTTCACCTCACCTAAACTAGCTTTACTGATAGTTTAACAAATGTTAGTCATTTCTATTTTTAGCTTACAAAACAGTGATTCTAACAATACTTGTTTGGATTCGTAGACATTTGATCTCAGGACAGTATCCAAAAAATACATCTGATAGAAAAGTTACATTTTTACATCAAAAAAACACTTTTAGTGTTAATTTCTCAGCGAGTTTCAAATGTAGCTCCAACTTTGCAAGCAAGAAGAGATTGTAACTGAGCATGTGCAAAATGAGTGTAACATCTCTAGCTTATTTCTGATGGGGAGGAATTCAAGGTGTTACAACCGTCCCTGGTCTCCCCTACAGTCCAAATGACCGACGGATAAATGCACACAATGCTTATATGCTTATACATATCAATATCAATCAATATCAATTATTTCTGATGACGTCACGTCTGATAAACGTTCTTATAGAAACAAGTCAGAAACTTGATCTATTATTTTAAAGTTGTTATTTTTGTTTAAATCTTTAATAAACAACAATCTATTGTTCAAACATAAACAGAACTGTTTAAACCGGTAAAGAACCGTTTCAGTCTATAAAAGTAATGGAGCTGTGAACAACCAGTCCAGATGTCTACACCAGCCATGACTGATCAGGAACACGTCTTTAAACCGCATCGTCCTGCTGTTTTCTATGATAGAGACAGCGGGACCCTTCTGGCCTTCGCTGATCAAACATCAGACTTAGATGGTCAAACATCTCACATCATCATGAAGGAAGCCTCGGTGAAGTTGGAGCCAAACAAACTGAAAAATACAGTAATTATCTCAGTCAGTTGTTTTCTAGCATCATGACTTGTTTTTTATTACTATTTAACATTTATTTACTGTTTTTTTTNAGAGTCGGGAGCATGTCAGATGGCAGAGGTCAAAGATCCCAAAGGCAGATTCATTTACTGCAACGCCAGTCAGTCGGGCAGTTATCGAATGGAAGCTTTCAGTTACGATAACGGAAAGACGTTCACAGCAGCTGAAAACCCACTTCTCGGAGACACCGTGTTTACAGGCCAGCAGGGAAGTGTCATCTCATTTCCAGCTCCAGCTGAAGCAGGAAGTGATCCATCCACGACGTGGCTGCTCTACTCACAGTCAACACACGTCCTGGAAAAGTCTGATTTAGGAGTCTATCTGAACAAAACTCCATCTGACATCTTGAGATGGGACGAGCCTTGGGTCCTGAACGAGGATTACTGTGGTCACACAGACCTCACTTACATCGATGATGGCTGGTTTGCATGTCTGTCTGAACATGCAGACCTGTATATACCATGGGAGATTGATATTAGATACTTTCACCTCCGTGATATAAATCCACAACATATACCATTTACCCCGTGGTGTACAA
>SSNP01000020.1:1243051-1265551 GCA_006937955.1 Pachypanchax playfairii | reverse complement strand
TGTGTGTATCTGTGTGTGTATGTGTATTTGTGTGTATACATGTGTGTATGTGTGTATCTGTGTGTGTGTGTGTATGTGTGTGTGTATCTGTGTGTGTATGTGTGTATCTGTGTGTATATGTGTATCTGTATGTGTATCTGTGTGTGTGTGTGTATCTGTGTGTGTATGTGTATCTGTGTGTGTATGTGTGTGTGTATGTGTGTGTGCTTGGTGCTCACTCTGTCCAACAGTATCAAAGGACTTTATGAGGGATTTGACGGTAGCTCCTGGCTCTGAGTTGGTATCTCTGCTGGCGTCGGCGGTCGTGGTGGGGATCATGGAGATTCCACACCAGTGACTGTTGCTGTCGGACACTCTCACTTCTTCAGCTTGGGACCTGGTAAACAAAATAAACAGGGTTTGCTGTATAGACACATATATACTGATGGTGATGGTTGGATTTGTTCAGACAGCATGTGGCCTGCTGATTAGAACCTCTCCATGATCCTTATACTATAAAATGACTTAAGAGCGAATGTGTAGGAGATTCCAGAGGTTACTGAGATCATGTATGTTAAAAGTTAAACAAGCAGCCAATAATACCCAGTGACTTACAGAGTGAATGATTCAGAGCCTTTTGCTCAGTGAGAAGGAATGAATAACGAGGAAGTCCTTAACTCGTCTGTAAAGAGCAGTTTCATTTATTCATTATTCACAAACAGCTGAATAAATTAACAGAACACACTGACTGTTCATCTCATCTTTGTTATTTATTTTAAAAGAATTTATATAGTGTGAATCTTCTTTTCTGTCTGAATCATATGGCTTTAAAACTTGAATGGGATTAGAAACGGATATTTTGCAACAACTATATCATTACAGGGTGAAGTATTTAGAGTTTGCAACATGAAACAAATTCATTTAAGATATAAAGAAGAAATATTGAAGTTGCTGATCATTAAAATTCAAAACACATCAACAGTGACATGTGGCTCATTTAAATCAACTAGTTTTGCAGCCAGAAGTTGATTTATATTATCTATATTATCTGAACGCGATACTTTCAGAAGGAAAAGGCAAAGACAGTTTTCTTGGTCTGGACCACTATCATTTTGGTTTGTATTAGAAGAGTAAAAATATGTCCTGAGGTAAACTTTGAGTTTGTAAAAGTTAAAATGTCTAATTTTGGCAGTACAACATTTTACATAACTGCAGATATAAATAAAAACAGAAAAGACTGAGTATGCAAACAAACCTCTGAACATTTCAGGTAAATGTGCAGTCCACAGTGCCATCTAGTGGCTACAAATAAAACACACTTTGTTGTAACTGCAGACCAAATCCAGATGAGCCAGAAGTTTAAACAGAAACAGTAAAAGGAGCATAGAACAATAAGTGTCATCTACAATAACAGAAATACAAACCGGTTTTCATTCTGCTCCTGGATTCAGATGGAATTTCTGATGTTAAAAGTTCAGAAGAATTTAAATAATTTTCTGTTCTCATTCAATTTAATGGTTAAAAAACAGTTTTAACTTGTTTTATGTTTGTAATTTTCTGAAAGGCACACCGGATCTTTACACATTGCTGAGAAAGAAAGAAGTATTTTAAACAGGTGGCATTTTCAGATCACAGTGAATCACAGTACACACAGTTTACATTCACATGTTCAAAATGCTTCTGAATTTAGAAATAAATGTCAAAAATAAAGAACATCATGATTTGGGTTTGTTGTGCATGTGTGTGTTGTTATTAAACCTTTTTTTAATGCTAAATTTGAAAATAAAACCTAGCAAGTAAAAAGCTCATAAGCACAACATGAACCCCGTCTTCACATGATGCTGAGAGGAGGATGCTTCTCTAGTGGCCTTCAACTGCTGTCTTGGTATCAAAAGTGGTTCCAGTGCTTATTCTGTAAAGAAATACAAATAAAAAAGCAAGAGGTTAAACTCCAACATACAACTTCCACAAAAAATCTCTCATTTATAAAAGTATTATTGTTTTAAATCAAAGCCAGCTCTGTGGGCACTTTGTTCTTTAGTTTGTTCCATGCACTCCGCTTAAAGAGGCCATTTCACAAAAATTTCATGACTTTGTGGTTATTTCTTAAGTTTTAACCTGTAATATGAAACATTTTATATCTAAAAAATGCCAGGAAACACTGATTAACAGACCTTTCAATCGGTCTGTATTAAAATTTGGCTGGTTCCGGCTCCTTCCGTTAGGCTGCTTCGTCAGGCCTCGAGCAGCAGCTCGTTCATATTCATTATTTGAATTTTCTGGACTCTGATTGGCTAACAAACTAGCCTATGAGAGCAAAGAATACTGTTTCCTGCCCCACTGCGCATGGCAACAGGACACAGAGTCTCTTCCTGTTTGCTACGTCTTATGCTAACAGCTTTTAGCCAGCAGCATGCTAGGCGTGGTTTCAACTGCAGGAGCTGATGAATACTAACAAACAAAGGAGTTGTGATGAAACAGATACAGGTCGTTAGAACTCGGGTTTTGTTGCCACCTGTGTAGTTTGAGAGATTTAAACTGAAAGAGAAGTTGTTGACCTGTTTTCACCCACTATGAAGGTAAGAACACCTGTGGAGCTAAAATATTCAACAGAAAAATCGTTTTAATGGAATGGCCTCTTTAAGGTTAACACTCATACTGCTCTGTGATGGAGACACATTCAAATGTATCTGTATCATATAACACACAGCATGAGTTCAGTCCAGTAATGCCAGTGCAGCCATCTCATCCTGCTTTTTTTAAGATTCTAAAAGTAGGAAGGTTATTTACCCAAAACGCACAGCAGGTGGCGCCAGTTACATCTACTTTGACTACTACAAGTTTTATGAGCCAGAAAAAGCAAAACCAAAAAGATTGTACAGTCCTGGAGGTGCAGTCAGCCAGAATGTGGAGAAACAAGACAGAGTCAGACAGGCTGAAGCAGCAACAGCATGAAGCCAAACACAGAAATGAAAGTCAGTGAGCATCAGCAGCACACAGGGCAGGAAGGCTGGCTGGGGACTCACCTGGACTTTACACGGGGGGCTTGTCAGATGGACATCTTTTACAGAGACATCACAAGGGGCTGATGGAGGTGGGGAGGGCACGCAGTGTAACATATCTCGTGGAAAAGCATGAATGTTTAGACATGGTCTAAGACCAGTACTATAACTATATACACAAGTCCTGCAGGTAATCTACAGTAAAATATAACTGATGCATTTCTCATTCTCAAATTTATTCCTGAGTTTCGGTGAAGTAACAGAAGACTAAATCATTTGGATTTATGTTTGCAAAACATACATGTTATAATAAAAAGCTCTAAGAAATATAAAATGTGAGCAGACTTAGCCACAGAAGTACTGGTTAAGAGTGATGTGTTTCCTCCTTTGTGTTGTGTCACACACCTGTACACGCCAGCCCAAATAAATGACACGCCTCCTGCTTTTATAGAGGCAGTCACACACCTGTACGCTGATTAGCAGCACCTGGCTGTTACTTTTACATCTGAAATCTTATGGAAGCAGAAAGAGTGGACTTACATTTTCACTCATAGCTTGTTCATTTTATCTTCTTTTTGTTAAATAAAAATAAGGTGGTGAAACCTGTTTTGTGTGTTTGTACACTTGAGAATGATTTTAGAACTCAGTAAAGACCACGTTCATTTTTATCAAAAACTCCAAACTGAAAGATGGTGGGTGTTTTTTATGAAACCACAGTTTAGATTACATAAAGTCTAATATAGCATGATTAATCTGACATGTTAACACCACAGATCCTGGGATTAGATCCGATCTGCCACCAAGACGGTTTTCTTAGGTTGAAATTTGTAAAGTTAATTTAGTGTGGTACATGTGAATGTTGTTATAAGCTAATGATACACTCAAAGAGGGAGACAGAGAGGGTAGCAGCTTAAAGGAGTAGAATACAGAGAAGAATTCTGCAGGACACTGCTCATTAACCATCAGAGTCTGCCAAATCCCAACAACAAGACAACTCAGAATTTATTACCACAACCTGTTCAAAATGTCTTCTTTTAATACCAGACAATTTAGGAATCTGTTGAAGATTGGATGTTATGATTGTTTGAGCCACTTGTATAAATCCCACTGCAGCCAGGAGATGGCTAGACTCTGGCAGGTAGATAAGTCATAATCTCACATGTTCAGAGCGAAAGGAACTGCAGCCTGACAGGGGGAGCTGGAGAAAACGCCTGGGGGGGGCAGAAAGTGGACTGAAAAGGTGGGTCATGATGGAGATGGTACCTGACTCCCTGCAGAGTCTCGAGGTCTGCTGAAAGCTTTGCATTGCGATCCTGCTCCTCCTGCAGCTGCCTCCTGAGCGTACGTAATTCCTGCTGAGCTTCCACTTTGATGTCGTTGGCTACTACTACTGCCGTCTGGAGGTCTGCCTGAAAACGACGCCACTCCTCCTTTTCTTCCTGAATACAGCAACACATGCATCAGAACAGATTTACTCATAAACAGAAATAATAAAACATGGAGATGAATGTAAAACACTGGAATTTAGTTGGTAGTTCCTGGTAACGACAGATTTCACAGTTTTTCTAGTTAATAAATACCACATGTATTAATGAAAAAAATGATTCACTGCAACATAATCCTCTTATTTATTAAAAAAATAGTTTGATTCATCCCTTTGACTCCCTGCATGTATGAAGAGGATCGTTTTCTATTATAACGACTGATTAATAACAGCTGTTAGAGTTATTTTGAGACATTGGAAAATAGATAAATCTCAAGAGTTTAATAAGAGGATTGTTAAGACTCTCATGCTTATTCATGCCTGGTTCCCTTTGGACTTCATTTTGACTTGTGTATAAAACTGAACAGACTTCTGCCTGGATTTTGTTCAGGAGTTTTGAATGAGTGCAGCTCACATAAAACCCCAAACCAGAAAATTCACTCTAAATATTCTTTAACCTTTATTTAATTACAGACAGTAAATGTTATATATGTTATATACATATATATATTAAACGTTTTGTCTCATCCACTGCAACACATTCCAAAACCAAACAAACAAAAAGCTTAGGATGATGATCATTAGTGCATCGTTTCATTTCTGAATTTTCTGAATCATCTGCAGTTCATGTTAAACATCAAAGTGAATATTAAATGATGATGATTGTTTTGAAGATAACTGTTAAATAAAATACATGTTTAATAAAGAATACAGCAGAGAAAAATCAGTGAGTCCTAAAAACATGCAGGTTATCTGAATGAGCAGTTTATCAGCACGTCACCTGGACAAAGCTCAGAAGAAATAAATAAAAGGGGGAAGTGAAATGATACAAAGAGTAAACACAAATACCAAATCAGAGCTTCTGAAACATTTTAGATCAATATAATAATCATTTCTTACCTTCATTTGTCTATTCAAAACTTTCAGCTGTCGCTCTGCTTCAGCTTTCTGCTCCTCCAGCTTTTTAACAAGATCTGCAACAGCAAGTTCAAGTCTTTAAGGAATCTACGGCCAAACCTTAAAGTCTACCATAATATAGAATAATGATAATTCTCATGAATGAAACAGATGCTACTGGCTTCACTGCACTTTCACATGCAGCTAAATGTCGTCACATAAAACCCTCCAGTTTGAGGCTTAGCAACAGGAACCTTTCCATCTCAGTCTGTAGTCCTGCTGTAAATCTGAGTCTGTCTTAATGTTTGATTTCATTATTTACTGACGGGTGTTTCCTTTTACCTCCGAAGTCTTTCTCAGACTGGCGCGCCTGACCACATTAAAAACAACTAAATGATTCATGTCTTTGTGTTACATTTAGGTCTTAAAGTCGCCACACATCAGATAAGAACTGAACAGTGCTCACTCTCCATGTCCACAACAGCTTGGTTGGTATGACAGTTAACAGCCCTCTGCTGCTCCACCTGGTCCTCCAGCTCAAAGATGGTCTCCTTCATTTCCTTCAGCTGGTTGTCAGCCTGAATCCCATCTTCCTCCAATGAAGCCACTCGCTTGTTTAGCTCCTCCTCTCTCTCCTGAGCTTGTTCCTGAAACTGCTGGCATTTCAACTCCAACTGTATGAAAACCAAAAAGTGAAGAAGACAGAAGTCTGTAAAAATCTGTGGATTAAATCGGTCATCAATAACATCAAATCAAGATCCAGATGTTTCTAATTAGAAAAACTTCTGATCTGGTTCCAGAAACATGGCCGGCCTGTTTTATTAATATCAGTTTTAATAAATAGATTACAACTATTTTCTTTTTAGATCCTTCTAAATAATTTTGATAACAATGACAAACATTATGTTTGAGATTGATAACATTAATAAATGATGGAAAGCAGCAAACACTGTATATTTTTAGATTGTTTTATTTTTATTTAAGGTTAACTACATCAGACACAAACATGATAAAATTATAGTAAAATTAATCTGTGAAATCCTTCAACTGCAAAACAACTCTACAGAAAACCAGTAAAAATGGACAATAATCCTACTTAATGCTCAGCTAATTGATGCTAATGGTATCAGTAAATTTAGCCTAACACTTACTGGTTCAGCATTTTGGCTTTTTCTTGGTTTAAGAGTTCAAGTCTCACTACAGAAAACTCTGAATTTTCTTTTTGAAAAGAGATGTAAACAATATCTAAATAAACCATAAACTAGTCAAAATTTAGGTTAAAGTGAATGTTTGTAGACTAAAACTAGTTATGACATGAAACAGATGTTTTCTTGTCTTCTTGTTGCTGTTTTTCACTGTCTGAGTCGGAGCTGATCACATGCTGTGAGCAGAAGTTCTGATATGTGTGTTCCAGTAGATTCTTCTATCTTTTTAAGTGGGACTTAAAATCAAGTCATATTTTGTGGCTTGGATTAAATAAACTCACAAATTGAACAGCTGAAATTAACTGTACTAAGTAAAAGAATGTTTAAATCACTTTCTCTAACTTTTACACTAAACTCTCTGGTATAAAACTCTGTCATTGCACTCCTTCCTAAACTTGAGGGCAAACATGTTTTCAGAGCAGCATGTTGGCTTTGGTTATTGAAGCTGAAGTCAGTGCACAGTTACAGCTGTTGAAAGAAATGACACTGTAAGGATAATCTACTTAAATAAGTAAATGATGTAGTGACTCAGGACAGTCTCCAGCTGACGCCATGTGGCTGGAATAGATTAAGATGTTTGTCAGTGATGTTATGGAGTCGCCTCGCTCTCACATCCAGTTGGCAGAGGACAGTATGACTCACAGGTTCATATGCTGGTGAAACACCGTCCCCTCCTGCTGGCACCTAAATCACTGTCTAACAGTGATGAATGCCTAAGCTGATGGAGACACACCTCACACTGTTCAACAACCAACATGAGCCACTCTGCAGTTTTGTAGGGGAAAACCAAACAGATCAGAACCTCATACTAACAGACTGAGCACATGTCTATGTCCTGAAATGTGTCTCCAAATCTACATTTGACTGACTGAAGTGGTGACTGAACAGGTGTCTTATTCTATTTCAGGCTAAATCTTGTTTAGGAATGTTATTACAGTTTTAAAGTGCTTAAAATGATCTAGAGGAAATGTGCACAGACAGATTGTTCCAATTCCTCAACCAGGTCAGGAGATGAAGTATTGACAACGTGATGATTGAGATGAATGTAAAGATACACAGAAACATGAACTGGATTCTTCATTACCTTGGACATTGTGTTTCGCACATGCTCGGTCTCAGCCTGGGCCTGAAGCAGCTCCTGTCTCAGCTCTGTCAGCTTCACCTCCAGGTTGTCTCTCTCAGCGTGGGCCGCTTTCAGCAAATTCTGCAACTCTGTGCTGTCACTGGTATCGTGCACGGCCTTGAGTTCACCCACTTTTTGCCTCTCGATGTCCACCTGTGCCTTCAGTCTGCTGTTTTCCAATCTGAGACAGTCTGTTGCTGCCTTGTGTCCTTCTGCAGCTTGTACAGCCTGACCTCTTTTTTCCACCTCTCTCTCCAGCTGAGCCTGCAACCTGTCCATTTCCTCTTTAAGGCAGCGCACCTGACCTTGGGCCTCCTGATGTTCCTCCTCCAAGGCCCGTAGGCTGCTTGTCAGCTGCTGCTGGATGTCAACCAGTTTTTCACGTTCAAATCGAGACGTCTCCACCAGCTCTCCATACCTCTGCTCCAGCTCTGCCAGGCGAGGGCCTTGGCTGCCCAGTTCCTGCTCCCTCTGGGCTTGAGCCTGTGTTTGATCCTGAAGTCTGAGTGAAAGTGTTTCATTCTTCTGGGCCAACACCTCCAGACACTCTCTCTGCTGTTGAAGTGAGGTCTGCAGGAGACGCTTTTCCTCAACTAAACGCTCATTCTCGGCTGTTAGCTCCTGCACCACTTGCTGCTGGTCAGCCAGCTCCTGTAGTGTTGCCTGTAGTTCCTCTGCTGTGCTGTGATGGTTCTCCTCCATCCTGTGAATCTGTTCTGTAAGTCTCTGTACTGACGCATCTTGACCTCCAGCACTGTTTACTGCTGCTGCTGTAAAAGCTTCTCCACTGACACTACTACCGCCTGATTCTGAGCGTGACGGGATCTTCTCAAACTCTGAGGAGACTGGTGATGGTGACTCCTTTGTAGTGTCTGAACTGAAGGAGACAGAGGGTTTGAGTGGTCTAGCACTGGAAGAGGGACTGTCCTGTTGAGTAGCTGGGCAGTCTGATGGTACACCATTCACCAGAGTACTGGAAGGGAAGTTTGTGTTAGTATTTGCAGGAGACGCCTCCAAACAGAGCAGCTTTTCTTTCAGTTCCTGGTTCTCCTCTCGTAGCATTGCAAACTCTCTCTGAAACTTCTTGTTTTCTTCTCTAAGCTCCCCAACCAGTCCCAAGGCCTCAGCCACGTGTCCCTGCTCACATTCAGTAACAGAAGTGGGTGAGGGGGAAGAAGCTGCTATGGAGCTTTTACTCTTGCAGGATTGCAGCTCCATCCTCAGATTACTGATCTCTAAGTCTTTAGTCTTGGCCTCAGCCATCAGCTCCTTCACCTGGCTCTCCAGGAGGCCCCTCTCCAGGCTCTCTGCATCTCCACGAGACTTGGTTGAACTCCGTGTCTGCTTTGACAGAGTGGAGAGGCTCGAGGTGCTGGCGCTGGAAACCATTCTTTTAGTAGAGGAGCTCCTCAGTTGATCCCGAAGAGAAACCCGATCTCTTGTTATGGATGAAGGGATTTCTCTTGGAGCTGGGATTCCAGATTTTTTGGCTGTTTGAGCACCTGAAACATAAAAGAGAAGTTCATGGAGAAACAGTGTTTTAGTACGTTACATGTAAGCACTCACTGTATGTTTGATTGATCTGAGTAGCTGACGACTCTCGTCTCCTGACGTCTCTTTGACCTACTGTGTACAGATTTATATCAGCTGTGATGTAACACAGCTGCTGTAAACTGATGTGATGTAATGCACTGACATTTCTGCTATACGGAAGCATTTTACAATGAAAAATGAGAGTTGCAACTTGCAATGTTTGTGATAGAGCTAAATTTAATACCACCAATTTAATTATACATTCCAAATTAAAGCACTTAACTAAGTACACAAAGTTTATCTTGCTAACATTTAAGGCTAGCAAGCAACAGATCTAAAGGAAACCCTAAACAGAAGAGACAAGTTTTCACGTGACACCAATAAGGCAAAAAAGGATTACAGAAAAGGAAACCCAATCAATCCCTCACCTTTACTTTGAAATTACAATTCTGACAGCAAGCAAACAAAGAAAGTGGATGATTTAAATGTATAATATACAGAATGTGCTGATATCTTGCATCAAAACTAAAATGTGCAATAAATAAAAGTCAATAGAACATTAATAAAGTGTTATTTGTTAACTTTACAGTAAATGTGAAAGATCTGACACATTTTATTCTTGATTTATCAAACTAATGCTTAAAGATCTGGAGTGCTAACATGTTGATCACAGAGTCACATGCAGCAGGACAGACAATGAAATGAGACAGTTAATAGAATCAGAATTCAGATCCAGTGAACTCATGAATCTGTTTAACATCATGTGGTGAGACTAGATGAACATTCATGTACTCATTATTCAGAGCGACTGTCACTGTAACCCATTCACATGTTATTCGCTGCTCAGACAGCAGCACATCTGCATGGTGCTGATTTTAGCTGTCTGTAATTCAGGGCTGCAGAAAAGCTTAACTTTGACCATTGAAAAGACGTCGGCGTGGGCTGCGAGCGCGGACCTTTTCCAGACCCCTCTTAAATATGAAGTCTGGTATGAGCTGCCTGGAAACAGTATTATTTGTTTTCAGATCATCAGCAAACAGCAATGCAGACACAAGCGAGTTGCTTGTTTCACAGAATGACAAAGGTTCCTTTACCCATGGAGCATTCCAGCACAAAGCAGCTTTAGCAGTGCACAGACAAAGACAGCACTGTCACGTGCACACATCATCATCATCATCAAACCCACAAAGCAGCGGACAGACTGCCACGAATCAGGATTAATCAGGTCATGTGTTGCCACTGCACTTCCTGGCCATGTCATGTTTTTACCTGCAGCCTCATTGCTCAGAAGTAAGTACGTCTCAGGACACTTTCTGGACACCTAAATACCCAGTTTCATCTTGTCCTTGTTGCCAGATTGTACCTTGTCACACAGTTCTTGATTTGATCATAGAGCATACTGACCTGTTTCTGTCTTCTTGATCTTTGCTTTTTGTCCAACACCTGGATGGACTTGGATATTTAGATTCAACTGTTGGATGAAGATTCACCTGTCTGCCCTTTAGACCTCCTGGCGGCTCCTTTCAACTCTATAAGTCATGGAATTCATTCAGTTATCTGCTCAGAGGGACTCTGACCCACGCCTGTGTCCATCACTCTGATTTGGATACTGGACTGTATTTGTTTGGAACAACAGCATCTTTGTGCATGAGTTTGAATTATTTTTGACAAAAGTTTTCTGCTCCGTCTCCCTTTGATGACCTCATCACTAACATCTTCCCTGTGCCTTCCTTGGAATTATATTTAATGACCAAGGTTTCAAGACTTACCTTCACTACCTACCTATGCTCCTCACCTGCTGAAGAGCCTATGCTGATGTCATCATTGAGGTCATCAAGTGCCTTACTCTTTTCTTTGTCACCTGTAATAAAGAGGACAGTAATCAAACAACTCAGAGACCATCTGTTACTTACCTTTGATCTGAGAAACTCGGCTGTGTCCTGTGAAGAACTTGGTTCTCTACTATGTTGTTTTCCATAAACATTTTATACTGCCAATGAATCGATACACAGACAGACACAAACAGCACAGCACACCTTCCTGACCAACACAAGCACACAATTACAACAAACACACAAACAAATGGCCCAGTTTAGAGTGGGAATCCTATACTCCAGAGACTGTGCACACACTATCCCCTCTCTGGGTAAGCTAGCAAGAGGTTGCCACCTTGATTTCTGGGGTACACAGCTGTTTAACATTCCTACAGTGAGAGGCTGTGGCTCAGAAAGTAAGAGGCTTCAAGCAGAGAGATTTTAAATCAATGGCTTAATGAACGCTCCCCTTCAGGAAGAAATTCATGTAGTTTTTGAAAGAAAAAAAACGGAGTGACAACAGGAATTAACAGATGAATCTAAGAGCGGCAGACTGAGCAGATAATTTAGCCCTGAACTACACGACCTTCTAAACAGGCAGCTCTGCCACTGGACAGGCTGGTATTTCCAACCAAAGAGTGCATCAAACATCCACAGTCACTTTTGTCTGTAATTCAAAGCCAGAAAAAAAATCCATGACTGACAGAACGAGGCCAACATGCACTCCTAAATTATGTAGCCTCTGAGAAGATGTTTATGCAAAATGAGCAGAAGGTTATAAACAGTCGGAATAAAGAAGAAACACCTCACAGCTCCGGCTGGTTTTCAGGCCACTTTTAATTGAAGGTAATAAAATAAGGTAAATACTGTAGATCAACCCTAACCCTAACTGATAAATTACACATTGATTATTATCTGTCATAAACAATACCAAGGCTTTTAGTAAAAGAACCCAGATGGAGAACACAAACTCTTCATCATTAGATCAAACACTTCTATCCATGATATCACCACACCTGTATCTGGTGTTTACCCCCTTCTTGCATGAATTAAAATGTCTGTATTTATCTTTAGGCATGAAAAACACCCTTTTAAACTTTGTTGGCACTTGACTTTTTAAAACTTTTTTAAACGTATACTTTTCAAAAAGGTTTTCATATGTCTAATCAAGTGGACATTTTAACAATGAAACACTTATTTGACAACTACATGTAGAATATTACAACAATATGACATTATCTTTATAATATTATAAGACACATACACTCACCGGCCACTTTATTAGGTACACCATGCTAGTAACGGGTTGGACCCCCTTTTGCCTTCAGAACTGCCTCAATTCTTCGTGGCATAGATTCAACAAGGTGCTGGAAGCATTCCTCAGAGAGTTTGGTCCATATTGACATGATGGCATCACACAGTTGGCGCAGATTTGTCGGCTGCACATCCATGATGCGAATCTCCCGTTCCACCACATCCCAAAGATGCTCTATTGGATTGAGATCTGGTGACTGTGGAGGCCATTTGAGTACAGTGAACTCATTGTCATGTTCAAGAAACCAGTCCGATATGATTCCAGCTTTATGACATGGCGCATTATCCTGCTGAAAGTAGCCATCAGAAGTTGGGTACATTGTGGTCATAAAGGGATGGACATGGTCAGCAACAATACTCAGGTAGGCTGTGGCGTTGTAACGATGCTCAATTGGTACCAAGGGGCCCAAAGAGTGCCAAGAAAATATTCCCCACACCATTACACCACCACCACCAGCCTGAACCGTTGATACAAGGCAGGATGGATCCATGCTTTCATGTTGTTGACGCCAAATTCTGACCCTACCATCCGAATGTCGCAGCAGAAATCGAGACTCATCAGACCAGGCAACGTTTTTCCAATCTTCTATTGTCCAATTTCGATGAGCTTGTGCAAATTGTAGCCTCAGTTTCCTGTTCTTAGCTGAAAGGAGTGGCACCCGGCGTGGTCTTCTGCTGCTGTAGCCCATCTGCCTCAAAGTTCGACGTACTGTGCGTTCAGAGATGCTCTTCTGCCTACCTTGGTTGTAACGAGTGGTTATTTGAGTCACTGTTGCCTTTCTATCAGCTCGAACCAGTCTGGCCATTCTCCTCTGACCTCTGGCATCAACAAGGCATTTCCGCCCACAGAACTGCCGCTCACTGGATATTTTTTCTTTTTCGGACCATTCTCTGTAAACCCTAGAGATGGTTGTGCGTGAAAATCCCAGTAGATCAGCAGTTTCTGAAATACTCAGACCAGCCATTCTGGCACCAACAACCATGCCACGTTCAAATCACCTTTCTTCTCCATACTGATGCTCGGTTTGAACTGCAGGAGATTGTCTTGACCATGTGTACATGCCTAAATGCACTGAGTTGCCGCCATGTGATTGGCTGATTAGAAATTAAGTGTTAACGAGCAGTTGGACAGGTGTACCTAATAAAGTGGAAGGTGAGTGTACATTACCAGTGGGTGACCCTTGTTGGAATGACACACTACAGTTCAATGTGGTGCTAATGTGCAGCTAAACCCAAAATACTCAAACATGTAACAGAAAATAGCTTTTGAATAGTTGTTCATTGTAGTGTGTATTCTACATGAAAGGGATCAAGATCTGTACTTCAGGATTCAGCCTGAGACACATGAAAGGATCCTAAAACCGCTGCTGTCTCACTCAAACGATGAACATTTAAAGTTTACAAAGTGTTCTCATTATGTATGTATTCTGTAAGTATTTAGTGAGGGGGGGGGGATTCACAGTGTACTATCGTGTAAGAGTGATGCCTTTGACACAACAGTAGTACAACTGTGTTATTGTTGCTGTTGTTGGGTTTTGTGTGTGTGAATGTCCCGAATTTCAGGACAAACAAGAAGAAACTTAATTCTGCAGCTTGTTCTGAACAATTACCAGAGAGAGCTAATATGAATCTACTGAAACAGTTAGCAACACAAAACAGGTAGAAATCGAGTGATGGTGGAAAGACAATTAGAAAAAGGCAATAATAAAATGTTTTCAGTACAACATGGCTGAGGTTGACCTCCATGTGACCTCTGGACAACCTCAGAGACTCCTGAGAAAACGCAGAAGATTACAGCTTTATTTAACCTTCCAGATCTATTTTTTCTGTTGTGATGATATTAAACTTCACTTTCTCTCATACTTATTCAATTTATTCAATAAATAAAAAATAACAAAAAAAAACACTCTATTGTAAAATACACTTTTAGCACTTAGTAATCAGACGGTTTGACCAAAACCTGATTTGTGAACATATCAATTCTAGAAAATTATGATTCAGAGTTTTCGTTGTACGAAGACATTCATCTAAATATCTTCAGTTTTATCATGGCTAAGCCATCAAAGAGGGAAGTGATTAAACATTAGTTTAGTCTTGAGTCTGGTGCAGGTCGGCTCAGGTCTAGGACCATTAACTGCTTCTAAAAAGCAGTTAAAAGTGAAAATAGTGAGAATGTGCAGTTAAATGGTCACATAGAAATGACCGTCCTCTGGCAACTAATAAATCCACATGCTGTCTACACAGACCAGCTCGTTCCAATAGCAGGACACAGATATAGCTTTGAGGAAAGAAAGGAAACACTGTCACCCTGACTCTTATTATACTGCAGCCTCAAACACTAAAACAAACCTTTAGTCATATAATATGTCTAACAAGTTGGTAAAGGCTCGTATTAAAAATTGACATCATAGTTTACATAAATGTTTAAAAATTCAAACGAATCCGACTCACAGGCTGTGGACAGAATTAAAGCAGTGATTGTTAATTATCTAAATGACATACACAGACCAACTACAAGCAATCGTAAGACTTACTGGATTTTTAAGGGAAGTCGTGTCCTCAGGTGCAGTAATACACTGTGCAGACTTCTTTCTAGTTAATGAAGATAAGCTTTCAAATCACAGCAGAAGCCTGGTGTCTGGAGACAGGCCAGCTCTAGCCAGATGACTGCAGCCGTCATGGCAGCCAGTCAAAAGGTGACAGAGTGCATTCAGAGCAAATCACACAGAGACTTTATGAACTGGAGGGTGAGGAGACATGATGAATTAATGACTGCAGGTGGTCAAGTGTCACAGAGTTGGCAACTGAAATGGTGCATTGGCATCATTACCAAAACAAACAGGCTTTGTAAGGGAAGCTCTCCCCGTCACTCCCCTGTCTTCCTCTCAGAGTTTCAGGAAATGTGATGGGATTTTTTTTTTCTGTCAGGTGGGAGTCAAAGGAGAACAAAAAAAAATGTATTCCTGGCCTTTCTGCTGTGTCAGGGTATGAAGCAGGCGCGTTTTCATTATTACTAGAAGTTCAAACAAGTTGTTTCTGCCTAAAAAGAGACGCGTGTCTGTGACACGTTGTAAATAACTCAGTAGTACTGCTGAGGTCCAGCTGTCCCATGTTCCTCTGTTACTGTAACAGGTCTGCATACCACCAACGTTTTAACAAATCATCCTTATGCTGTCAGGTGTCAGGCAACACCTACCACAGGTCATGAACCAATACATCAGAAGATAAGTGTAGTTTAAACAAGAAACATTTTTTAAAACAACCCAATGAGTTACAGGTTTAGAGGATTAGCATGTGTGATGTTTTTAGTTTCTGAAGATTTAAAAACTGTCTTTAAAGCTTTAAAATGGATTTTACAAGTAAGCAATTATGACTTGACTTTTGAGAAGGAAAAATATTAGATACAATTTTTGATTAATTGTAGGAATAAAAAAACAATTGATAAAAGCAATCAGAATCTTTTAACATTAACACACATTTGTTCTCTACTGATGAAACCAATTCAACATAATAAATCATCTTTCTATACCCACTTGCAGGGTTACAGAGCAGCTTGTGTCTATCTCCATCTCCTCTTGTGTGGCAGGAGAAATAAAGATGAACCAAGTGTCATATTATAGTCCCAGCTTTACTCTCTGGAAGTCTCAGAAATTAACTTTTTTCTTTAGGTTGTTGTTTTCAAGACAAAACAGGTAATGGTCAGATCCCAACCTGAAAATGATTTGCAATCAGCTGCCGACAGACACACAAACCAAATCAAGACAAGTTGAACTCAGTACGGACCGAATGTCCAATCACAGCTGCTCGAGCATGAAATAAGTGATTTTTATGAGCAGAGGCAGGGGAGCTATAATGTATCAACTTTGATGTCCAGTCAATCGTCTCCATTACACAAACAGGACATGTGCACAGCACACACCTCCCTCTGCCATCACAAAGCTCAGTGTATTTACTGTACCAACTAACTGACATGGAAAGTATGACTGCTGTAACTTCCTCACAGCTATCAGACGTTAGACAATCGCTGCTCTGAGCCAGTTTCCTCCCAGAAGGTCCTGAAATGACAATTCAGACCATGTTCTTATATTTTCATTGTTTTGTTGATTTTTCTGAAAGTGCCTTGAAATGACTTTGTTATGAACAGGAGCTTTATAAATAAACTTGACTTGAAACTTGTTACAAACTACTGAACTGAAGTCTGCTCCAATTAGTCCACAAGCACACATTCAGGTAAAGCTCAAAATATCAGCAGTAGAGTAAATATGAACAGCTTTGAGGTAATCTGTAGATCTTCTTTTCAGTGCTGGCTGAAGTAAATCTGTAATTTGACAGCAACAATAATGCAAGGCATCACTGCAAGTAGAAGAGAAGACCAAGCTGAGTAAGATTAAAGCTTTATGTATGAAAATTACCTTTAATTCAAGTAATCTTACAAGCAGGAGCTCCACATAATGTAAGCTTGTCAATGCTACGGCCACAAGTTTGTCAAGGCTCTTGCTTTAGCATCAACATTTAGCATCTACTGTGAGACTGTAGATACAGTAAAGTGCAGTGGGCTCCTCATTAGGCTTGGCAGAGTGTGATAACTTCACTACAGTTTTGGGGATGAACAAAGCCTCCGTAATGAGACCGTGATGGTTTGTCATCTTGCTAGCAGGGTAGGCTTCTGAGATCCTGGGTGGGAAGCATATGGTGTGAGACCTTGTGTACATACATGGCTTGGTTGTCCAGAATTTAAAGCAGGATGCTAACGTGATGGAGAAGCTAGGATGCTAACCTGATGGAGAAGCTAGAATGCTAACCTAATGGAGAGGTCAGGATGCTAACCTGATGGAGAAGCTAGGATGCTAACCTGATGGAGAAGCTAGGATGCTAAACTAATGGAGAGGTCAGGATGCTAACCTGATGGAGAAGCTAGGATGCTAACCTGATGGAGAAGCTAGGATGCTAACCTAATGGAGAGGTCAGGATGCTAACCTGACGGAGAGGTCAGGATGCTAACCTGATAGAGAGGTCGGGATGCTACCCTGATGGAGAGGTCAGGATGTTAACCTGACGGAGAGGTCAGGATGCTAACCTGATGGAGAGGTCATGATGCTACCCTGATGGAGAGGTCGGGATGCTACCCTGACGGAGAGGTCAGGATGCTAACCTGATGGAGAGGTCAGGATGCTAACCTGATGGAGAGGTCATGATGCTAACCTGATGGAGAGGTCAGGATGCTAACCTGACGGAGAGGTCGGGATGCTACCCTGATGGAGAGGTCAGGATGTTAACCTGACGGAGAGGTCAGGATGCTAACCTGATGGAGAGGTCATGATGCTACCCTGATGGAGAGGTCGGGATGCTACCCTGATGGAGAGGTCGGGATGCTAACCTGACGGAGAGGTCAGGATGCTAACCTGATGGAGAGGTCAGGATGCTAACCTGATGGAGAGGTCAGGATGCTAACCTGATGGAGAAGCTAGGATGCTAACCTGATGGAGAGGTCAGGATGCTAACCTGACGGAGAGGTCAGGATGCTAACCTGATGGAGAGGTCATGATGCTACCCTGATGGAGAGGTCGGGATGCTACCCTGATGGAGAGGTTGGGATGCTAACCTGACGGAGAGGTCGGGATGCTAACCTGACGGAGAGGTCAGGATGCTAACCTGATGAAGAGGTCAGGATGCTAACCTGATGAAGAGGTCAGGATGCTAACCTGATGGAGAGGTCATGATGCTAACCTGATGAAGAGGTCAGGATGCTAACCTGACGGAGAGGTCGGGATGCTAACCTGACGGAGAGGTCAGGATGCTAACCTGATGAAGATCTCAGGATGCTACCCTGACGGAGAGGTCGGGATGCTAACCTGACGGAGAGGTCAGGATGCTAACCTGATGGAGAGGCTATGATGCTAACCTGATGGAGAGGTCAGGATGTTAACCCGATGGTAGAGGCTACAAGCTGTTGTACTAAGGTGGAATGATCTTTTTACTTTGTATCTTGATGTGATCTAAGAGCTAGTTGAGCTGACGTAAAGCCCGGGCCATGGTGCAGTCAAGGCTGTGTGGTCGGACTGAGCTGTGGACATAAAGAGTGCAGTGAGGAAGCAGAGGTGTGTCTTCGTTTCCCTTCATGTTCTAATAGGTTGTGCAGGTTGTGAAGAGTGTAGCAAGTTTATCATCCTGTGTGAAGGAGGTTACACACACACAGAACATGAAATACATTTGATAAAACATGTTAAGTTTTGTTAAATATAAAGGTTTTGGTGTTATTCTGAAACATTTCAGTTTGCCTCACGAAGTTCAATCCATGTTTTGCAGAAAATCTCCTATTTCAGACCATGTTATCAGGACAATCTCCTTCACATTACCAAACAAATAGTTTTACATTTTCTTTTAACCCCGTGGCAAACTCCATATGATTTGGTTACAGCACTGAAAAAGACCTAATAGTTGTTGGACTGTGTTTTATTGACAATTTATTAAAATCCAATAATGTGCTGATCAGAGGCTCCCAGTGTGCACGTGTAAAATCATGAAGGTTTGGTGCAGCAGCCATCAGTGTGGTTTGGTTGAGATAACAAGCTGCTTCTCATGGCTGCAGACAGCTTATTCCTTATTGCTTCTACTTCAGAGATAACACTATAAATCCAATCTGAACAAGTTCCCACACTTTCTATCCTTCAACCAGCATCAGAAATGTTCTACTTTCAAACTGAATGTTTCACTGTCACTGAACACAGTAACAACCCAAAGTTTGGTTCCTTCATAACTCTTCCCTAAAATAAAAAATAAACAAAGCATCCTCATTTCTTGGATGGATATAGAGAGAGGATTTTTGGGGAAAATGAAGGTAAATTGATGATGTGGCACATTGTTTCATTTTATTAAGGGGGTTCTTAAAAGAAGCTTTTTTAGGATTATCTTTCCAAGTACAGTTTAAATCCTTTTCATAAAATATCGATTAAAGCGAAAGTCCTAAAGTCAAGTCATGTATTTACACATTTATTTCCTCAGAGTATGTCACACTGTTCAGAGTAAAAAAATAAAATATTCCTTTTTGATATTATCACACAAATCTTATTTTGTATAAAACGCACATTGTAAACTGTAAGAGAAGAAACTGGGGAGTGAATGTTGTTATGCATGTTTACAGTTTATAATCTCTGCCTTTCATTCTGGGACAACTGTCTTCTATCTTCAAGCAACACCTGACCCTGAAATGAGGTGGTTTAATGCAGACCAACAACAAATCTAGTCCCAACGAGCCGGCTGGGACTCGCTTTGGTTTGAATGGAAGAATCCTAAAATAACCATCTGAAGCTCTGAAATGGCACATATATTTAACATACACAGAGATTTTGAGAGGGTGTAAACATGTAGCAGAGATGTTTGTTGGTCGGGAAGTGAGAAGCTGCTGCTGAATGCAGTTCAGAGGGACTTTGAAATGGAAATCTTAAAGAGCTCGGGGCAGCAGAACGATGTGAGCGTGAGACTGATGATATCATTTCTGCTGGCAGGTTCTCTCATGCTTACTATTGGACAAATCATGCTCTACATTTTCTCCTGCCTGACTCCTAAAATCTGCACACAAGTGCACTAACACACACATGCAGACCTGCACTGACAGGAGGTGGAAATACGACACACAGCTGCATTCACAACAACACAAATAAAATATGAATCTGATTAAAACATGTTAAAAGTATTAAACAGGAAACTCATTTCAACTCTTCTACATCTGTTATTTGTTGCTTTGTTAATGTGCATCTTGTCAGTAGGCATTAATCAGGACTTGTCTGTCTGACAGGAGATTAGATCTCATTTATTTTCTACAAATGTCAGTTATTTTTACGAGTGAACAAAGATAAACCCACACAGAGATTCTTAGTGATTCTAAAGAATCCATAGTAGAAGAACCAGACCTGACTCTGCTTCCTCCAGTCTCCCTGCCTGGTTCCCCATGTTGGTCCGTTCTGTGACTCCCACACTTTACGCTGAAGCAGACTAATCCAAGAATCCGTGACTGCGGGGGAGAGGTGTGTGTCAGGATCTTCGTCTCTGTTCAGCACATACAATCACCACCGGTCAGCCACTAGTGAAAGAAGCCGTGAAGGATGTGAAATTCTTCTTTTTCTTCCCACCTCCTGGTCCTCGTTTCGTTTCCCCGCGTCTCTCCAGGATTGTGTAAGTGTGTGTGTGTGTGTGTGGGCATGTGTGAGGGAGGCAGGCTGCCTGTATTGTTGGTTAGTGACTGTGAGTGTGTGTGTGAATGTGTGTGAGTGTGCTTGTCCTCCAGGATAGTGACAGTATGTCACAGTGGCATGCAGCAGTGTTGAGTGCACTTCATTATTGCTGTGATGACTGGAATCAGCTCAGAGGAGGCGTGGCTTTCACACAAACACATGGAACACGCCTCCTCTCGCTGCTGCCAGCCACTTTACTCTCACTGATACCAGTTGAACCACAGTTAGATAATCCATCCTTTTTACTGTTACAGACTGAGAGTACTATAGACAGATAGGAGGATGGAGAGAAAAAGAAACGCAGTGTTTGGATTCTTGTCGTAAGAGGACGTACAAATGTTTTTTTTCTATTTTTTCCAAGTCAACTTGCAGCGACAGTCTGCTGTGGCGTCGCACACAAGCTGCAGTAACCCAGCAGAAGACGTCTTTCATTAGTGAAGAAAGGAAATGTTGGTTTGGGCATATGAAAACACCAAAGATTTCCTGTGATTTAGCATGCAGCTCTACAAGCAGGAGCAATAGCATGAGTGTGTATGCGTGCATACATGTGCTTTAACATGGGAGCTAGTGGACTAAATTAAGCTTCTTTTTTCCTGTCTGTTCTTTTAACGATGTACGTGTGTGTTAACTATTTATGACTGCTGCATTTACATGACAGAATATTTAGGTTAATCCATTGTTTAATTGTCTTTTCAGATTAACCCATTCAGTGCCACTGCTGCAGCCAAAGCGACAGATTTATGATTCAGATACTCTGTGTGTGTACTGTGCATGCATGTGGACATGTGAGTGAGCGAGTTGGTCAAGCTGACGACATCACAAGCCCGAAATGACGAACTGGATCAAAAACCGCGCCACCTTTGACACAATACTCGTTCCCGGTAGATCCGGTAGACACGCTGGAGGGATTTTATCCATGTAATAAACTCCACCACCTTCTCAATTCCATAAATTCTATACTAGTTTGTAATAACTCTGAACAACGAGATCACGTCACAGCCGCTGCAGAGACTCTGAAACTCCTTTCTGCCATCATGGTCTGTCTCGTCCTGATAGCCTGGCTCCTCCCCCCACTCCACATGGCTTTATAACAGGGTAAGAAAGGAAGATCTCACCCAGAGAAGTGCAACACTGCCCCCTCCTGGATCATATGACTAAACACATCATGTAATGAGTTCATATTCAGCAGCTGCCCCAGAATGCTTTGCGGAATTTAAGCCAATAAAAGCTGTAGAGACGTCAAGACGTCAATGGCACTGAATGAGTTAATGTAAAAATATCCATGAAAGTGTCGAGCAGACACAGTGATCCCTCACTACTTCGCGGATTAACCACTTTGCAAATTTAAAAAAAAAATATTTATCCAAGAATAAAAAATCTAAAATCGTGCTTTTAGCTGTTCGTTTACCTCCCCACACTTCCTCCACGGTCAGTTAATGACCAAGCGCCTCTATCCGAAGACGAGGCGCCTCCTGAAGAGCTGTAAAGCTCTCAATAGTACCTGTACAGTCACATCGTCACCTTCATCGCATTGCACAAGTCCTTTGTTACCGTCATCAGTCATCACTGCACGCAAAAGCAGCGATCAGCTGTTCCCCTGTTATCAGACGCGTCTTTCTCCACAAGCGTTTCTGCTGTGATATTCACCATGAATAAGTAAATAACATCATTAAATAATTGAAGAGAGCTTGTTTTAATTACTCCTGCTACATCGTTCATCTTGAATTAACAACTCCTCTCTCTCTCACTATTTCAGGGGAGGAGTCTTTCCCCATTTGTGTTTAGAATAGAATAGAATAGAATAGAATAGAATAGAATAGAATAGAATAGAATAGAATAGAATAGAATAGAATAGAAAGCCTTTATTGTCACTATACAAAGTACAATGAGATTTGAAGTTGTTTAGACACCCAACCCCC
>SSNP01000020.1:1228555-1242792 GCA_006937955.1 Pachypanchax playfairii | reverse complement strand
CTCCACATGGCTTTATAACAGGGTAAGAAAGGAAGATCTCACCCAGAGAAGTGCAACACTGCCCCCTCCTGGATCATATGACTAAACACATCATGTAATGAGTTCATATTCAGCAGCTGCCCCAGAATGCTTTGCGGAATTTAAGCCAATAAAAGCTGTAGAGACGTCAAGACGTCAATGGCACTGAATGAGTTAATGTAAAAATATCCATGAAAGTGTCGAGCAGACACAGTGATCCCTCACTACTTCGCGGATTAACCACTTTGCAAATTTAAAAAAAAAATATTTATCCAAGAATAAAAAATCTAAAATCGTGCTTTTAGCTGTTCGTTTACCTCCCCACACTTCCTCCACGGTCAGTTAATGACCAAGCGCCTCTATCCGAAGACGAGGCGCCTCCTGAAGAGCTGTAAAGCTCTCAATAGTACCTGTACAGTCACATCGTCACCTTCATCGCATTGCACAAGTCCTTTGTTACCGTCATCAGTCATCACTGCACGCAGAAGCGCCGTGACGCGGAGCGATCAGCTGTTCCCCTGTTATCAGACGCGTCTTTCTCCACAAGCGTTTCTGCTGTGATATTCACCATGAATAAGTAAATAACATCATTAAATAATTGAAGAGAGCTTGTTTTAATTACTCCTGCTACATCGTTCATCTTGAATTAACAACTCCTCTCTCTCTCACTATTTCAGGGGAGGAGTCTTTCCCCATTTGTGTTTAGAATAGAATAGAATAGAATAGAATAGAATAGAATAGAATAGAATAGAATAGAATAGAATAGAAAGCCTTTATTGTCACTATACAAAGTACAATGAGATTTGAAGTTGTTTAGACACCCAACCCCCTCCCACCACCCCCCTCAACATAGTCAGCACACTCCATTGCGCTGTGTGTGTGTGTGTGTGTGTGTGTGTGCGTGTGTGTGTGTGGGTTTGTATTTCTGACCTCCTGGGGACCCGTTTCCTGACTTTTACTATCTTTCTGGGGTCCGAGGGTTCTTGTGGGGACCGAAGCCTGGTCCCCATGGGGGGGACTCCCCTTTTTAGGGTTAGGGGTTAGGTTTATAGGTATGGTGTGAATAGAGTTTTAGTTAGTCTTAGGGTTAGTTATAGATCAGTAATGGTTAAGGTTAGTAAAAGGGTTTGGGTTAGGTATAAATCTAGTTACTAAAATCAATGGAAGTCAATGGACGGTCCCCATAAGGATACCAAAACACACTGTGTTGTGTTTATTTTCATCTCTATAGTCTGTTTACATACACAAATATGATCGCATTTGTCAATCGTGGTATTTTGTTTAGAAGAATCGCTTTTATTTTCAAAATTGACCGGATTGTCTCGTGTGTCTTGGTGTATCCCTACTTTGTGAATTTTCACCTATCGCGGGGGGTCTGGAACCAATTAACCACGATAAGTGAGGCTGAGGATCACTGTAGCAAATATTGTTGTTGTAAAAAGTTCATCCTTTCAATTTGGGGTTCTGTTTCATGACCCTGTTGGGTCCAGGTCTGAGTCACATCTGACTCCAGAATAGTTTGGTTTAAAGAGAAGTTCATGGTTGAGTCACTGCAAGGTCTCCAAGTCCTGTAGTACCAGAATGAGGCCAAATCATCAGAAAGTTTTCAAATTGAAATGGGATTTTAATTTAATGTTCATTTTATTAAAAAAAACAGTTCAAAGACTTAATTGAGTTTTCCACAATGGCTCCAGTATTCAGTCCAGAGAAAGTACAGTATATTTCTGCATGTATACATTACTGAACATTTCTATTCCTCAGCCTCTGTATTTATGTTACGTGCTCTCGACATCTTGGAGAAGCACATCCTCCATGATGAACAAACATGACTTAAATCCATCTAAGAAAGTTCTCCTTGATCTCCCAGAATCTTCTTTTTAAGGGTCAAACAGGCCCTTTTCAAAATGTGGCAGAACCATTTCTCTCCATTTGTCTACATCGAGGAACTTCAACAAGTCACACACAAGGGTAGAATGAATACTAAGCTAAACGTCAGATCTAAAAGGGCCATCAGTACCGTCTGAGCCGGTGCCAGATGCAAACACAGTGTTAAATTTGGCAATGAAAGGAAAACCCACATATGCTTTTTATTGAATATGAATTCTCAATTACTTTTTTAGCACCAAGATTTGAGTAAATCAGAACAGCTGTAAAAAGAGGATGTTTTAAATCATAATGTAAATTCTTTACAACTTAAAAGAATACAACAATTTAAAAAAAATCTAATTTTGCCAGAATGAATCTACGTGGCAAATTTATGGCTGAGAGTGCATCCGTTAGCGACGGCTGAGTGCTTCTGCAGGTTGAGGTCCCTCGGTGGACTGAAACACACTTGATTAATTTATTTGACAGATAAGAGATGCTTAAAGAACATACCTTTCTCTTCCTGCCTCCCAAAAACTGATGTATTTACTACTGAGACCATGATGCAGCGATGTATGGTGTCTATCAAGGCCACGTATAGTAAAACTAAAAGAGTCTGGGAAAATAATATTTCTAGTCAATTTTATAATTTTTTTAATGTATTTTAAGCCTATTTTTTTGCATATATTATATAAATCTTCCTTCTTTTTGACATTTAATTGGCACTGAGGGTTAGTGACTAAAGCTTTGAGCTTGTTATAAGAAAACAGGAAATCACAGTCCAACTTCAGCAGGTAGCTTGTTGCGTTTTCACTCAGCACAAGATGAAAAGTGATGAATGTTCTGTGGTGAGGAGAGTAGATGATTTAGAGACATGTTTATTTATCAAAGGAGATGAATACAATCCAGTATATGACAAAACACCCCTTACTAGTGGGGATAATGAAAGGTATATTTTGGTCATGATGAAGCATGTCTCTGTGTATAAATTACTATCTTAGATGCTGTAGATTCCTGAATGGCTTCGGTTCAGAGAAACAGAGTTTAATCTGAACCAACTGATGAACTACAGGGGTTTAACCTCCCTCTTGGGTTAAGGTCAGCATCAACCCGTTTCTAGGTTTCACATGCAAAGTAATGGAAAGCTAATGCAAAAGGAGGACAAGCCCAGTGTTCCTAAGATTTCCACTGAAATAACCACCATGTAATGTGAAACTAACGCTCACAATTTCACTCTACACAGTTATTTTAGCAGAAATATTAGATTCATATAGAACGGCTTGATGGATGGAGGGCTACAGTTTACTGACTGTGTAATGCAAAATTGAAGGTGGTGTTAAAAGTTTATAAAATAACATTCACATGTTTTCACATATTCGAGTTTAACCTGATGCATTAAGGAATAAAAAGTGTTTCACAATGAGTGGCCTGATTTCTCTGTTCTGTATGTTTGAGGGTGGCTACATCCTGAAGTAGGACAATCCACTTTAAACACTCCTTGTGCAATAGATAAAATATATTTCAGCTGTTTAAATAAATCCAACAAAGGAATGAATCATTCGTTCACTTCACACAAACATCAATGAAGCATTGATTGAACAAAGGTGACAGAAAGCACTCATCAATGAGAAACACATTTATCCAGTTACACCCTGCAGTCGTCCCACCAGCTTGTTGTTTATGAAACAGGGAACTTTTATTTCTTTCTCTCTTCTTCTTGTCTGCTCCGTAGGGGGTTCTCCTTGAGTGAAAGCGTTCCTGAATTATTGATGAAGTGCTTTAAATAAGTCATCAGTGTGAGGCTGGGTTTTAACCCGACAGCATGGCAGATTTGATAAGGAGCCAACTGGACTTGAAACAGCGCTCCATTAACAAAAATAACAATTTTAACTCATTAGTAGAGCCCGCAGTGAGAGCAGGTGAGGGCGGGGCCAATCAGGTGTTTCAGCCAAAGTGTGTGTGTGTGTGTATTTCTGACTCTCTAAAACCCAGTAAATGTACTTAAAGCCAAAGTATTTATTGTAAAAACCCATAACATGAGCTTATTTCCATAAAATACTTTTCAAGGAATATTTGGTTATCTAGTCATGTGGTGGGTCAGTGATTGGCAGCAACACTGATTTTGATGTTTTTTTATGGTGCCAGGTAAATAAAAACATAAATAAAATGTCTCGTTTGCTAAATCTGCTACAAAATTATCATACATGAACATTTTTTCCTCTTTAAATTAGTCAATCTTTAAAAACTACTTCAGCCTGTAATATTTACATTAATTAATAATTATACTTTGGTGATTTTTTTGGGGGGGGGTTAACCCTTTAGCAGCCATTCTGTTATAAATGAGGATTTATTTATCCATGTTTTCCTTTTACAACCACGTCTCATGTTTTTCATCTGTTGTTTGTGTCACCTGCTTTTCTTTGTCCAACCCTTTGTTTCCTGTCAGTCCTCGCTCTTTTATCATGCTCCTGTATGTTCATGTGTCATATCAATTCAAGCCAAGTCAGGTCCAGATCAGTGTGTTCATAATCACATTTGCAGTTTTGATTTATTTGGAACTTCATTCAATCACTTTGGATTTTACGCCCTCTGCCTGCTCCACAGCCACACCTGTGCTGAACAGTTCATGACTCCTACAGGCAAAACGTTTCAGAACAAAACAAATCAAAGAGTCCTAAACACCACAGAGAGTCGCCCCACTTGATATTCAAATCATGTCACTTCCTTCATTGGAATATTTAAAGTGAACTTCAGGCTCCACTATTTACTAAAAACATAAAAATACAAGACAACATCATAATCGCCAACGGCTGCACACCATTAACCACCGCCTCTCTTTCAGATGTCAGATTAGATTTTTCACGTCCTGAATAGCTTCTGGTTTGATACATTCACTGACTGTCGGACTTCGTATGTCTCAGAGTGCGCTGATGCACTCGGTGTCCCAAACCAGGTGCAGAGCTGAGCAGCTGGCCTGAGGGATGTGCAAGAAGCAGACAGTCATTCATAACTGCACCACCACTGCTGCTGAGGTTAGTACTGCAAACGTGTGATGAATGTTGAACTGAAAAAAGGTTATATTAAACTTATCAAATTATGTTCTACAAAATGTTCTTTGTAGCTTTAACTACCAAAAGTTTCCATCAATGTAGAAACTGTCAGCTTTAATTAATTTATCATGAATTACACAAAGAGAGAATTTGTTCATGGGTGTGAAAGCCAAACTTTGGTTAATTAGATCCCAATCCAGTGAAAGCTCTAATTTTATCTGAAAGAACCCCCAAGCCTAACTTGGCTCTGACTCCTCTGGAGTCTTTTGTCTGGCAGAAATCAATTATCTTTGCTTCGTCACTTACATCCTTTGAAGAAGAAAAACACCAGAGAAGAGGATCTATAATGAAAGGAATCGAATGCCGATAACAAACACAGATTTCTGACCCTTTAAGGACAAATCCTTTTCATTATTAGCCTTAATATTTATCAACATTTTACGATCAGGTCTATTTGTTTTAGAACGTGTCATTCAAGTTAAATACACAAAACAATTTAAAAGAATTACTACATGTTGCACAAAGTTTATGATGATAACTAATTAGTTCAAAGGAAAAACATTTTGTAGTTAATTGGTGAATAAATACAAATTAAATGAGAATCTTAATGTATTTAGAGAAGTATGACACATAACTCACTGCATTATGTTTTACAGTCATTATTTGTCTTTCATTGTCTCCTTTAGCAACAAAAGCACAAAAACACATTGAACATTAATTCATTTCCACATGTAGTCCACAATAAAAAAAGTAAAGACACAAACATACAGCAGCCACCTGCATCTCACGAACAAACAGGAGACACTAAAAAAGGGAAAATGTTAAATGAAATGTGTTTTTTAGTCTGACAGTGATGCACTGTGGCCCTCTAGTGGCTGAACATTGTTCAACAACAGTGACACAGTTAAAGACTGAAGTCTCTGACCTGAAAGGCTGCGAGGACGAGCCTCCGCTAGATCTGAAATGGCTCCAGTAGTGACAGTCTTCTTCATCCTGGAGCCGGACGCAGCAGCTCCCAGTGCAGGCTTTGTCAAAGCATCATCACTGCTGGCTCTTTTCAGCTAGAAACACATCTGCTCTTAGTTCTAACAGATTATGTCTGATGATATTTTTAATCTTCTGAAGAAATGTTAGTACATGTTACTATTACAGTATCATCATATCAATATACTACTGACTGCAGTGTGCTAGTATCTCACCTTACTGAGCCGTTGTTCTGAGGCTAACGTGTTGGAGGATCTAGAGGTCTTCATGGCTGTGGAGGTGGAAGAAGGGGACGTCAAGGAGGTCTGCCGTACCCGCTCCTGAAGTCCCGCTTTGGGCAGCCCCAGTTTAGTGATGCCCGCTTTAAGCATGACTGTGTGGCAACTAACTACACCTGAGAAAAATCACAGTGGAGAGAAAGCTGTCTTAATAGAGCCATTGCCCTCTGTACAGATTTCTTTCAAAATAAAAGCCTAGATGTGCCAGTCAATGTCAAACACAAAAAATGATTAAGGCATAATACAACATGTAGAAAGGGTGGGAATATGTTTAATGTATAAATGAATAGTTTACAATCTTAGAATGACATTATTTCACCTTTCTCTGATGCAGCAGGCAGGTTTTTGCAATGAATCAGGGTTATTTCGCCCTGCGCATGTTCTTGCAGATAAGATGTTGGACTATATAATATATTTACCCTGAGTAGCAACCTACAGGCATGTTGCTGTAGTGTATTTTAAATATCATTCACTGGTTTCCCAAATAAGTAAAAGTTACAGAAAACCTAGATTTTATTTATTGTATTGTTTACAAAGACTTGTTTAAAACAAATATGGAGGTTAATGTCTATAAATATTTAGTATTTTTCCTAGAATTATTCTGAAATGAAGTGTTCGAGTCCAGAGTCCCTGCATGTAAAAATTGCAGCTGTTAAGCACAGCTTGATTCTTACTGTAAACTGCAGCAGAGTGGTCTGTTTTCTCCTTGTTTGACTGAATGTAAAGAACACAGGGAATGTGGTACCTGTGTGTTCCATGTAGCAGTGCTATGGGATTCTGACAGCGTGCACATACACAACAGTTCAGTAATTTAAACAGAAATAAAATGAAAATAAAAAGGGTTTTTAGCAACATCTTCTTAAAGCTGCAATCTGGAGTATTTTTTTTCTCTCAAACCATTTAACCACACAAAACTCATTAAACCAGCTGTTCCCAAACTTATTTTGCCACGCACCCCCTTTTATGTCCCGGCCATGTTGAAGCACCCCCAACCCCCCGCACCTTCAAAAAAATGCCACAAGCATTTCTGTTACTGTTGAAAGGATGTTGAATTTTATTTAGGCTATATTAAAGATGGCATGTTTACTCAAATGAACAAAAACCACATCTAATGATGAGCTAATGACCACAAAAATGCGCTCCTGCGTTTGAATTAATCTGAAACACTGTTAAAAAAAAAAAAGTTATATGCAAGCTTCCAGTTTTAGGGCAAAAAACACAGGTTATGGAAATAACATTAAAATGCCAATAATTTGAATTAAAATGCAATAAAGTCATACAAAAAAAACATGGCTCAGGAACCGATAAATAAAAACAGGATCCTGAGTTTTCAAGTGGAGCAGCAGCGCCGTGGCTCAGCCTGCAGCTGGATGAAGAAACAGATAGAGGAGCGCTGAGTATTTCCAGTACTCCTGCTTTTTTTCTTCTTCCAGATTCGTCGCAATTCTATCCTGTTGCCTTTGATTCATCTCTCTCTTGGTTCCTCTCCTTTATCTTGTCTTTCAATTTCTCAACTGACAGTTTTCCCGATTTAGACCAATTGAGCATATTTGCGAAAAATGAATGAAGTAGAGGCCACAAACTAGGTGCGCACATAAATTGTGTAGTAGTAGTAGAAGAAGAACTTTTTTGCATTTTAATAGTAATTTTAATTGTCAGTGTTTAAAATTTTACAGAGGAAATATGTATTTACACATCTTTATTGTGTGGGGAAACAACACTGTATTTTGTAATTATTATCATTACATTTTTCCACCATTACATTTTTCACCTCGCGCAACCCCTAGTGGCAGCTCACACACCCCTGGGGGTGCACGCACCACACTTTGGGAATCCCTGCATTAAACCATGAAGAATTCACATCAAGATGGACGTTTCTCCCTCAGCCAGAGCGTAACACGTCTGTGCATCAGCAGAGAAAGAGACATTACACAATCTGATGCACACATCGTCCAAACACTAGTAGATTAGGTGTTTCATCATCATCATCCCCCCCAACCCCATTACTGACACCACAGAAGGTTGAGATGGCTCCACCCATTTCACTAGCATTTTCTGATTAGACTACCAGTATACCAGGATTCTTACAATGCTAGCAGGGACACCTCTTTGCCTTAGTTTCTGAAAAAGCTTAAAGCGGTTGACCCTGTCAAATGCTTTTGATGCATCAATAAACCTGATCATCATTTGATCGTCTTTGGGCTGCATACTCCAGATGTTTAGCTGTGACTCTGTCTGAGCCAGTTGCCTTATTGTTGGACAGTTGTGCTATTGATAGATTCACTTCATAAGGAATGATAATAACTGCATCCCTGCTTGCAATATTTCCCACAGTGTATGGCTCAGTCTTAACAGTAACATAATGCTGGGTGTTTAAAGTTAATTTTATTTCTAATTAGTGGCAGTGAAAGCTGCACAATCTTTTAGAGAATCACACAGAGTTTTTTAATAGTAATTTGCTTAAACCAGCGAAACTGAACAAGATGTGACGCCATAAAAAGCAGCACAACGATGGGTTTGTTTTTCCAGCCTAGACAGGATGTGGTCAGTGTGACTATTAAAGGTTTGTATTTTCTGTCCTGAGGGAAAAGGACTCATCTGGGCAGAAAAGCTGCAAATGGAAACAGAAGGAGGCAGAAGTGCACTTAAACATGACAGTGTCACCAGATGAAGAGCTCAGGGACTCCCACAGGTCTGGATAAGTTATTGATCTGGATTCTGGCAACCGGATCCCTTATCCGCATGAAAAACCATTTTAATCTAAGAAAGGTTGATCAGAAAGGACAGTAGACTGACAATTTTGTACAACAGCTGTTTGTGAAATACATTTTTAAAGCTTTATGTTTAAAATTCCGCTGTTATGATTCTGATCCTTTTGGAGAAACATTTTCAGAGTGTATCAGTGATTATTAAATAAAATCTGAAGCCTTATTTTAAATGATGATCTTTTTTTCCTAGAAAATGATCACTAATAACTTAATAAGGAGTGAAACTATGACAACATAATTCCCTTTGAAAATATGTAGGCTTTTTAGATAAGTAGCTGCTTTCCTAAACTTTGAACCCAGATCTGTGAGACAGCATAAAGACCCATCATGTTCATTTATTATGCACAGAGTAAGTTAAAGATACAGGTACATGCAATCTGGAAATTTTTGACATCTAGTGCTGGATTAACTGTTGCTATATACACAGAATAAGCATACATGATGCTGTTGTAATTTTCCAGGGCTTTTTGAAATGTTTTGTGTGGTCTCTAGTTCAGAACATCTTAAATGGACTTTTATTTGTGCATGAGAGCATGTGTTTCCCTTCCAGCACCTCATATGATATTCAGGACTATCCTGTGACTAACTGCTGCTCAGCCCAGCAGTCCAACATCACCGTAGTGATGCTTCAGCTCTTCCCACATCATTTTACAGGAACTTGGCACAGATGAGAACCAAGTAAAAAACTCAGTAGATGAACTCAAATTAACTACCCAAAAAATAAATTCTGGCTGCATTCAAATTGTCTGTATTACACATCATATGCCATTTTCGTGCAGCCAAAGTATATTTTTTGAGTGAAAAAACTGCCATCAAATAATTTGAGTTCATCTACTGAGTCATTTTTTGTGTGAAGTTTGACCTGTAAATCAACCTGCTCTGATCTAAACATGAGTAAAAAGAGGAAGTGTGGGGAAACGGAAGATGTCCCAGTTTAAATTCTCTACATTTGTTTCAAAATGAACTAAAGCAATATGCCATATATCACTTAATGAAGTAATATAACTGAAGCAAACTGAGGAAAAAAATGGTGAAAATAAAAGCTGATAAAATTCTGCCTTCTTTGAGGACAGCAGAAATATCCTAAATCTGATCACGACATATTGCACCAGAGAGATTCTTAGAAGCCACACTGTGCCCCACTTCTTTCCCACTGACCTAGATGTAAAACCTGAACGTCTTTGAGAAACAGACAACAGGTCGTATCTTTACCTTAAAAAACATAAAGATTAAGAACAGAATGTGTCACAGCAATTCAAGCTAACAAAGACTTTATTACTGTACCAGATCTTGATGTTTGTTGATTTGCTAGATGTTGGTTGAAGACGTTGGGTCGTAAACATGCCTTATATAAAAGTTATACATGGATACATCTCTAAGAAACACCTACTTCAAAAAAAAAAAAACATAATTTGTGGTTCAGCAATAAAATGCAATAATTTAAAAGCTTTTGTTTTACAACCACACACTCATGTTGGAGGAAAAATAAACACAAAACCTTTTATAGTCTAGTTTCACAAGATTAAAATGGAAATGCAGGAGCAAACACAATAAAGCCAAGAACAGACTGAAATGACAAATCGTTAATAATTAGTTATAAACACGTCCACTACGATACAACACAAAACTGTAAATCCAAACTGTAATTTACACATTGACTGTAAACAACATGCAATTGAGCCAATACAGCTCATCACAACTGCAAACCACAGAAGAACTTAAGTTAAGTGCTCATAACAATCCTTTAAACTTAAAGAGGCCTTTTCACACAAATTTCAGGACTTTGTGGTTATTTCTTAAGTATTAACCTGTAATATGAAACATTTTATATCTAAAAAACGCTAAACACTGATTAACAGATCTTTCAATCTGTCTGCGTCAAGATTCAGCTGGTTTCATCAGGTTTCGGGCAGCAACTCATTAATATTCATTATGTGAATTTGCTGGACTCTGATTGGCCAACAAACTAGCCTATGAGAGCAAGGTATACTGTTTCCTGCCACGCTGCACATGGCAACAGCAGACGTCGTGTCTTCCTGTTTGCTACGTCTTATGCTAACAGCTTTTAGCTAGCAGCATGCTAGGTGTGGTTTTAACTGCTGGAGCTGATGAATACTAACAAACAAAGGAGTTGTGATGAAACAAGTACCGGCTGTTCGAACTCAAGTGTTATCGCCACCTGCGTAGTTTGAGAGATTAAAACTGAAAGAGAAGTTGTTGACCTGTTTTCACACCCACTATGAAGGTAAGAACACCTGTGGAGCTAAAATATTCAACAGAAACCTCAGAAAAAACGTTTTTAATGGAAGGGCCTCTTTAAGAATTGATGTACTGCTGAACAGGAAACACACTTTCCACTTTAAATGTATGCTAGCTTTGTAAGAATGTGCAACAAATGGAACTGTGCACACACCCATCACTAGCACCTTCTGTACATTATAGACATCCTGTTGGTTGAAATAAAAAACTCATAAGTTTTATTAAAGGAGGAAATCACAATCCTGCAAACAGCGACTGCAAAACTTGCTGCCTTCCTGTTGAGGTATTTAATTAGGCAAAGGCCATCCGAATATGACTGAAGGCCTCTGCTGTAATGCTCCAGCTCATCTTACAACATCACCACACAAACATGCACAAAAATTACACTTTGCGCAACCAAAGGATCACACATGACTTCACAAATGGAAAAGGTCTACCAAAGACCTTCCACAGGACCTAACAACTGATCATGTACAGTGTGCCAAACTTTCAGCTACTTCGAGTTTGGGACTTTACTTTGCTGGTGTTAAAATACTATTTCATGCCTCTTAAACTGTTCTTCATTCAAAGTATGCCTTTGTGACAGGCTGCAAACAGTCCGTCTAAATCTCTCCAAAATTGGCCTTCAGAGAAAAGATTTAAGCAAAAAAAGTCCCACTTCCATAAATCGTATCGTCGACGTTGACAAAAATGTGACATTCTAGAAGTAGTTGTTATTATTAGCTTTCTGTTATGTTTTACTTGACTTCAGTCCCTCTTTTGATGTTTCTATTACAATCCTGTACAATTACTTGAATATAAGAAGGTACAGAACGATGACTCAAGATATGTCACTACATGCAAGTCATCTGACAAGTAAACACAGAAAGAGGATTTTTTGAAGCAGATCAGAAAGATAGCAGTGCAGTTCACTCACGTTGTTGCACCTGATGCTGTCCTGTTTGACTGTTCTGCAGCACAACAGCTGAAAATATTTGTTGCTGAGCTGTATAGCAAAAATTAACAAGCAAAAACTTAAGAGACGGGAGTAACGACTGTCTGTCTGTAAACAGCAGACAGAATGAGGAAGAGCAGCAGGCAGGCAGCCTCTGTGCTACGTGTGATGTTTCATCACATACTCTGTTTCATACAAAAAGAAGAGAGTGACATAATCACTGCTATGGGCAAGTTTTCTTCACCTCAGTTTCTTTCACATGTGATAATCAGAAAACAGGGAATGGATAGAAGACCAGAGGAAGGAACAGATCATCATCATGTGAAACACAAATGACAGAGCTGAGCTTGAATTCTATTATAAGTCATCATAAAGTTTGAATCACTTATTTCTGAAGCCAAAAACTTTCAATCTGACATGACCTGAGATCATGTGGGCAGTTTAAAATAAAGATCAATAAAACTTCTATTGCATTTCTAAATTAAAATGTGCAGCATCAGTAAATGTGTGTGCACTGCTTCTGACTCGTATTTTAGCATTAAATACAAACTATTTGTCTGTATTATAATTTACTCATTACCAGATTAACTCTAGGTTGTGTGGGTGCCATCAACAGTTTCCGTCACTGACAAAGCCCACTTTGTAATATGAGGGTGGATCATTTGTGGCCTGGTTGGCAGTTGGACTTCATGTTCTCTCATACTGGTCTCATTTGGATCCCACAACATACAGCCTGCCAATGATGTAGAGCATGTGGGTTGAAACACTGTAGTGCACTCTGGGTTGGAATGAAACAGGGTTCAGTTTGTGGCAAGTGGTTAACAGAGGAACTTGATCTGACCACACCCATACATAAGCAAACAACTGCCTTCTTCAAAATGCTGCTGCTTGAGAAAACGTGTGGACTGTTTTTATGTTTCTCACACCTTCTGCCCTTTTTCTGTGATTTAACAGACAGTATTTGCGTTAAACCACCACAGAGCTTTTATCCCAGTCAGAAAGTACTGCATCATTACTGAGACTGTAAACTGAATCACATAATACTACTTTAGTCAAGAATGTTTAGAGAGAAAAAGCTAAACTCACATAAAAACTGTAAATAACAGTTCTTGGGACACACCCAGAGACAGATGTCAATGTCCCTCTTAAATAAAACCAAAATAGGGTTAGGGTCCCTGAAAGAAAAAATATTTCACAAATGAGCTGGCTGCATTCTTGGCACTAATCCAAGCCTGATTCCCGCTCTGATAGGACACCTCCAGGGCTGCCTCTTGTCTCTGATCATGTCTGTAGTGTTCATGGTCAAGATCTCAAGGCACAGACATGGGGGGGGGGTGTGCCTGGTTTAGGAACATCAAGGTCTCATCTCTGCTTTTTGCTGATGATGTGGTTCTGTTGTTGACCTCAAGTTAAGTGTGCAATGGAGAGGTTCACAGCACAGTGAGAAGTGGCTAGAATGAAAATCAGCAGGTCATAGTTCTCACCTACAACATGGATGGACGGACGGATGGATGCAGTTACTGTTGTTTAAATGTCAGTCAGTCAATCAATTAACTGAGAAATTAAAAGTTGTTTAAACCCAAATAATGTCCCAAAGAGTCAACATTAGACACAAAAACAACGACTGAGATGTACAACGAAAATCAAAGTGTCTTGTTACAAAAAGCAAACATTAGTGAGCAGGAAGTGGCAGACCACTGAAGTGTCCAAGCATTAATAAATAATGATGGAATATAAATCCATGTGCAGTCGATAGATCAGCTGGTTCTTAAGGCATTCCTGACACTATGTGATACCAGAAAACAACAACATGGCTGATGAAGTTCAAACCGTAAGCGACGTTCACTTCTCACTGTCTTCCTGTTTCCTTCTTCAGTGAACAGGAAGAAGCAGTGAGTCAGATTCTCCACACAGACGCAACAAAATATACAGAGGATATGAAAACAAACATAAAGAATATAAGGATGGTGATTCATTGAATTGTGTCCAAAATTAAAACTGCTGTGCAAATGAAAGCTGAAAGAAGAATAGAAAAAACTTATACTTTGAAAAGTTTCGGCAGTCTTGGATTATAAATTCAGTG
>SSNP01000020.1:1211525-1228529 GCA_006937955.1 Pachypanchax playfairii | reverse complement strand
TGTGAAATGGACAAAAATAACACTTAACTAATGACAGGATGATTCCAGAAGCCACTCTGAGAGAATGAAAGCTGTTATTAAAGTTAGTATATGTCCTGTTCACATGTTATGTTCAAATATCTCTGACATGCAACTTTTTTGTTATTTTACAACTTCATATCAATTAATATTACATTTACATCCAGAAGCCACTTGTTATTTCCAGTAATTCTGCATATTTATAGAATATCGCTGCACATTTTGGAGAAATACACTTTTACTGGAAGTGACAAAACGCAGGAACGAGATGTAAACAAAGAGATTTACTATGTCATGTTACTAGGTCATGTTTTTGATAGAAATGATATTTGATGTTTAACTCATGACTCTACTGAGTGAAAATGGGTGGATGGATTGATGGATGGATGGATGGATGGATGGATGGATGGATGGATGGATGGATGGATGGATGGATGGATGGATGGATGGATGGGTGAGTGAGTGGGTGGCTTGATGGATGGATGGGTGAGTGAGTGGGTGGCTTGATGGATGGATGGATGGATGGATGGATGGATGGATGGATGGATGGATGGATGGATGGATGGATGGATGGATGGATGGATGGATGGATGGATGGATGGATGGATGGATGGATGGATGCAGTTACTGTTGTTTAAATGTCAGTCAGTCAATCAATTAACTGAGAAATTAAAAGTACCCAAATAATGTCCCAAAGAGTCAACATTAGACACAAAAACAACGACTGAGATGTACAACGAAAATCAAAGTGTCTAGTTACAAAAAGCAAACATTAGTGAGCAGGAAGTGGCAGACCACTGAAGTGTCCAAGCATTAATAAATAATGATGGAATATAAATCCATGTGCAGTCGATAGATCAGCTGGTTCTTAAGGCATTCCTGACACTATGTGATACCAGAAAACAACAACATGGCTGATGAAGTTCAAACCGTAAGCGACGTTCACTTCTCACTGTCTTCCTGTTTCCTTCTTCAGTGAACAGGAAGAAGCAGTGAGTCAGATTCTCCACACAGACGCAACAAAATATACAGAGGATATGAAAACAAACATAAAGAATATAAGGATGGTGATTCATTGAATTGTGTCCAAAATTAAAACTGCTGTGCAAATGAAAGCTGAAAGAAGAATAGAAAAAACTTATACTTTGAAAAGTTTCGGCAGTCTTGGATTATAAATTCAGTGCAAAGATAGATTTTTTCTATCTGATTATATTGAAAGATATTAATGAAAAATCTTCATTTAGTTAAATGAGTTTTTGAGATAGACACCAGCTCCTGACAACCCTGAACAGAAACAAGAAGGTATAGAAAATGACTTTAGTTGTCAATGTTGGGTAGGGAACAACCGTGAGTAAATATCACTCTAAAGGAAATAAATAATATCCTCTAAAGGAAGTACAAATTGATTTTTACCTGCGTGTAGCAGTGACATTTCATGTGATCATAAAGAAGACGATCCCTGAAAGCGGAGGGGGGAATCTTCTCTGCGTAACGTGGGGCGCAAAGCGGGAAAACTTACGCAGCTCACACTAAAACTAAATCTGTGTCGCGGCCAGAAAAGGGAAATGACAACAATAAACCGGGGTCACCTCGATCACTGAACCAGATCCAGATCCGTCAGATGAGATTGTGTGATATAACACAATGAAGTCTGTAATCTATCACTATGATAATCTGAGTCTATGAGAGCAGAGCTGTAGCCCACCAGCCTCTGCAGCTACCGACTGACTTCACCTGGACGATCAGGTATTTAAGACACACCTTTTGCCACAAGTCTCTTCCAGATCATCTGCATTCATCTGTTGTTCCAAAAGCCACGTGTCATGTTCTTGACCATGTTTCTGTCCCCTGATTCTGCCCCTCACCTGGATCAGTAAATCCATTAAATTTCTCACATTTTACCCCGTCTTGAAAACATTTCTCCTTCCATCTGAAAAGTTTGTTCAGTTCTGATCACGGTTGGGAGTTCCAGGTTTTTAAGTTATTATGACCAAAGTATGAATAGGCTTGTTAATGTCACATGGATCACTGACACACCTGAGAGTCATCAAGTCATTGTTACCTGTGACTTGTACGTGAGAAGTTGTAGTTGTTTGGATGAAACTGATAAAGAGTCAATGCAGTATTATAGGTGATAGATGGAACCTGAGACCACGCCCACAATAAACAACTCTCATTCTGCAGAACATATTCGCTGCCCCTGCCACACCTCCCTCTACTCACCTGTTATTTACCTGGAAACTTCCTCACGGTCTTGGCGATGCCTCTGTCTCAGCAACAATCTCAAGAGTACCTACTAGATTTTTGGGAAAGGGAAGTGGAATATTTAGAAACCACGCCCATACCAAATTCTCTGAGTTCCTACCAGCAGCTTCATATTTGCCTGCCAATCCTTCCACTTCTCCACACCAACATTCTTCTCTGCCTTCCAACATACTGATGATAACTTGTCAAACAATCCAAGGATAATCCTCATAGAAAGACCTGCTCTAATTACCTGCCTCTCTCGTTGCTGAGCCCAAGCTGAAACCATCGTCATTATTTGCACATTTTTTCAATAATAATTTAAGTTGTAATTTTGGTGTTGGTTTCAGGTGCTGACTGAGTTTTTGGTCAAACCACAACAACTGATCGTCGTCTGGCAACCGGAAGGTCGCTGGTTCAATCCCTGCTCTGCCTATACAGAGAGAAAAAAAAAAAGATCGCCTGGCCGTTGTGTCCTTGGGCAAGACACTTAACCCACCTTGCCTGTTTGGTGGTGGTCGGAGGGTCCGGCGGCGCTAGTGCCTGGCATTCTCGCCTCTGTCAGTGTGTGTCCCAGGACAGCTGTGGCTACAAACATGTGTGTAGTTCATCATCACCAAACGTGTGAGTGTGTGTGTGAATGGGTGGATGGGGGTCGTAGGACCTGAGTAAAGCGCTATACAAGTACACGCCATTTACCATTTCTAACAGTGTTATTAATGTCTCTTTGTGCTACAAATGGCAGCATATGTGAGTGTTTTTGATGGGGAAAATGGAAAAAAACTAAACTCTCAGTGCTTGAAACTATGAGGTTATTCTACCAGAACGGGTGTAAAAAAACAACATTTAGAAAAGACAACCCTGTTGTGAAACAAACTGGTAGTAGAATAGATTGGACTCTGTTAGAGACTGAATCACAGGGACATGTCTCATCTCATGCTGACAGAAGACTTTCACATTTACTGTTCAGGATACAAACTGTAGTGGGCTACAGTCGGCTTGGTCTAACAGCTGCTGCATTTTATTTCTTTTCCAGTCAAATATCAGCCATGTATGCACAGGAATGACTGATATACCTGATTTTTTTTTTAAAGAGGGAAATATCTTTGGATTTATTGGTCTACTTCTAATGTAATGTACTTTAGAACAACACTATAAACTGGGTAAGAGCTGACATATTAAAAATGCTGACTCTATAGTCCTCAGCTCAGACCACCAGACTGTTTTATTTCCAGAGAGATTCTTTTTACTAACAAGCCAATACACTGACTTTAAAACCAAATAATCCCAAATCACTGTTATCAATGTGTAACAAGCAAATGCATTTAGATATTATAGTAATAATGAGCACATCTGCAGCTCTGAAGCATCTGTGCAACACCTGGACGTGGTAAAGCAGAGAATGCAGAGCCATCATCTCAGCTGAAGTGTAACAGGAAGAGTGTGGGATTATTTTGTATCGCATGCTGTGAGGCAGTCTCGGTTCTCCCTTTGTGTTCCTACATTAATCTCGAGGGATGTGAAACTAGTATGTAACAGGATGTAAAATGCAGAGCAGTTCAGACAATTTCAAACAAAAAAAATGCTGCAAATATATAACTTTCTGACATGAGCAGCTATTTAGAAGTATATTAAGATTCTGATACTGTTTTTAAAAATATATTTACATACTGAGAAGAGAGTTTAAAAAGTAGATCTCATTATATGAGTAGGACAGAGCAAAGAGATGAGAACTGTTGCTTAAATCTATAAGTAATTGAAAAGAGGAAAGCTACAGCGGAAAGTGCTGAGCTGATGATTTCCTGTGATCTGGACACAGATCAATGAGTTTCTTTGGTTGCCTTTTTGAACTCAAACTCATCAGGTTCTCCAAAAAAAACCAACAAACTTCCTTTGAGACTCAGATTCACTTCCAGTGATGTTTCGAGTGGAAGTGAGACTTTATAGAGATGTTTTAGTTTCTGTAAACGTACATGTTCTGTCCACAAGTTAAGATTAAAATGCAGAAATCAAGGCTTCCCTTTAGCAACCAAACACAGGCTCATAACAACTTTTACTTTTAGTTTGATGTTACAAATACAAAAAGGATTTGTAAAATTCTTGATACTGATATAGTTTTTTTATTTAATTAACTGACTATGCAAAAAAGAAAAAAAATATTTCATACAGTATGATTTAAAAAAAAAAAGTCCATCAGTAATGAGTTTGATCTGAACCAAACAAGCACCAACAAAAAGTCACAACAACTCAGATTTTATTAAAAAAAAGACTCCTGTCCTGTATTACTTAACAATGCAATTATTAAAATCAGAAATTAATAAGCTTTTAGTGAATATTTCACTGACTTCTTTCACTGTCTCATCTTTCTCAGAGCCCGGCTCCCTGGAGGGCTAAACTTCCTGCTCTCTCAGTGTCAAAGTTCTTGTCTGATAAACAGTCAGTCGGAGCCACGTTGCAGAAACTTTAGCTGCTTCCCAGTCTGCCAAGCTGGCCACATGCTCTGAGTGGGTGGATTCTATAGAAACACAAGCACAGCATCCACACGGCCTGTGAGGGAGTAAAAACACAGGCACTAAACTGAGCTCAGTGATTTTCCACAATGGAACGTAGCATCAGAGCCACTGACTGCTTTTCCTGTCCAAGTCAAATGGAGCGCTCCCTTCAGAGTGTACGAATGGTGCACAGATTCCTGGTATGAAAGGTATTTGATGTGCACTGTGGGTGTGTTCAGTTTACCTTCAGTGGAAACTAAAAGAGATTACAATTGGTTCAGATATCTCTTAGATACTGAGCAAATATTACTATGATCTTATGTACATCATGTAAACGAGTTTATCCAGTTTTTGAGTGACTGGAATAACGTTTTCAATCACTTGTCTTTTCTTGAGCTCCTCATTTAAATTGACATTTATATTCAGAAGCCACATCTCTGCATTTATCTTTAGGTGTGGCCTGAATGAACCAGTTAGAAAAACACTGGCATTCCTTGATGAATCTGTTTCCTGAACAGTCCTCCACCAACAAACACATGCAGAAGATACTTGGAGCTTATCCTCCATGAACAAACAAACAAGCTCCTCACAGAGAGAAACGCTGTGTGCCAGTCAAAGACTTGTTATCTACCAACAGAGGATGTTTCAAGAAAAGAACAAGTGCCGTCCCCGAAAATATCTGCGGAGGCTGAAAACCATCTGCGCCTTTGCAAGGAAACAATAAAAAATTTTTAAAACCTGCATTTAAGCATTATGACAGAAACAGAGATATTTGTGATTATTCCACTAACTAAAGGCCTTTTTAACTTATTAGTGCTGCTCTTATCAATCACTCTCACCTTATCAATAAAAGCCAGGATAAACTCAAGCAGACCATTAACCTGATCTATTTGTCTTGAAATGTGTGTGTGCGTTTGGGTGTGTGAGTGCGTTTGTGTGAAATGGACAAAAATAACACTTAACTAATGACAGGATGATTCCAGAAGCCACTCTGAGAGAATGAAAGCTGTTATTAAAGTTAGTATATGTCCTGTTCCCATGTTATGTTCAAATATCTCTGACATGCAACTTTTTTGTTATTTTACAACTTCATATCAATTAATATTACATTTACATCCAGAAGCCACTTGTTATTTCCAGTAATTCTGCATATTTATAGAATATCGCTGCACATTTTGGAGAAATACACTTTTACTGGAAGTGACAAAACGCAGGAACGAGATGTAAACAAAGAGATTTACTATGTCATGTTACTAGGTCATGTTTTTGATAGAAATGATATTTGATGTTTAACTCGTGACTCTACTGAGTGAAAATGGGTGGATGGATGGATGGATGGATGGATGGATGGATGGGTGAGTGGGTGGCTTGATGGATGGACGGATGGATGGATGGATGGATGGATGGATGGATGGATGGATGGATGGATGGATGGATGGATGGATGGATATTTGATGTAAAAACATCTTAAGGCCATTTTCATCATTAGGAAGCAGTTCTTTTACATAAAGCTGCTTTGCACAGTTTATTCATTCATCCAGCATTTTAAATATATTCTTGCTAAAAGAGATGAAGGATGTACATGCTTTTCAGTAAAACAAGTACTAATTTATAACTTTGTCTTTAATTTATCTGATATATATGCCAACTACAGCAAACAGGTTGCAGGTGATGTTTGAGGTAATAAGGTTTCTGTTACGTCTCACATGTCCAACCAGCTGAAAAGGAAAATCTGCTTTCATATAAGCGAAACACAAACAGCAGCTCTCAGAGGCAAACAGCCAAAGTAATAACATCACTATGGTTTAATTCATTCTGCTGTGCAATACATACATGAGCAGGAACTACTGTGCTAACTTTACTTGAATCTGTTTATGTGTAAAAACCCAGTCTGTGTTTCCCTCAGAACCTTCAGTCTGTTAAACTTCACTGCTGTCAGTCATTCAAACTCTGAAAACAACACTAAAAGATGGTTCTTTCATATATAAAAAGTCACTGCTTCAAATAATGCAGTGATGTAAGCAACAGCAGGGCACTATGAAACATTTCCCTCCTATATTATGAAAACAAAGACAAATTGATTCTTTTTAATAACATTAATTTAGCTCATGTTATTGTTCAGCTAATCAAGAAAACAAGCGCGTGTTCCTTTTCAGAGCTTTTCTTTGGAAACACTCAGCTGAATGACTCAAAGATTGACGACTTCAGTGTTGCATTAGGTCAAGAATTCTTAAATTAGGTCAGGAAGCCACCAGGGTCTGACATCAAAAACAACCACCGTAGTACCTTCCATTGACTGTTCTGACCACAGCTGCACAGGGTCAGTCCAAATGTGGTTACCTCACCCCCATCCTGACTCAACTCATATACCCATAACACTAAAGAGGTTAAAGAAGGTCATTTTATTCACAGCATCCCTCAGCAGCAATTATTATGTTATTTCCAGGACACCAGCAGCAGCTGCAGATATTTCAGGCTGAGACGGGACCTTGAATTCCCTTCACATCGTCACATTTTCACTGAGGACAGCAGTCCCAGAGAAGAGAAGTTATAATTCTCTAACATGAAATGCCCTTCCAGCAGCATGCAACAGAACCGGAGTCCTCTCATCATAACCCTCAGCTATAAATAGGCACAACAGCCACAGGAACTGCTTGGATAATGAAGGAAAACGAATGACGATGGAGCTACAGAGAAACTGAGGTGGATTCACAAATATCTCCATCAGTAACTGAAACACAAAGCTTTGAATGTTGCTTATTCTACAAATCCTATAATTGTTGTTGAAAGTTCTTGCATCGTCAAATTTATGGTGTATTTTACAGAATGAAAGTTAAAACACAAACTCATCCATCAGTAAACAACTTGATGTATGCTATTTAATCTGGGGTGCGGTCTTATGACCCTATAATTATATAGATATATACTCACATATTTGTGGCACGTTTTTCTAAACAGAACAGCATCATCCTGAAAATTCCCTGGAATCCAAGATCAGATTTCCAACCATCTTAGATGAATTAACATGAGTGTTGTTTGTCCACAAATAAAAAAGTAAAACCCTCCTATTTAAAATCTCTTTCTTCTGGTATAATTTAAAGTAACTTAAAAGCTGTTATTTGTAGCTTTTATCTAACTGAATCATTTCAGTCTTGGTCACATTATGTCTGGCATTACCTACATACACATACAGTTTCATACACACTCAATATTATAAAAAAGTAACTACAAACTACACATTTATTATTCAAGCCTCACTATTTTACACAAACATACAATAATCACACGTTAGAGCTGCAAATTAAAGTGTAGAAGCAGAATCACTGACTGTAGCCCAGTCAGGACAATCTGTCTTGATGCATTTAAGGACCTATTAAAAACAAAAACCACAATCTTTCCAAAACCACCACACATGAATAAACCAGTCTAATAAAAATCATACTGGCTGATCTAGTGAGTGAAACCAGCTTGAAGCACCAAAACATCTAATGTTAGTTCCAAAAGCAACAAGGAAACAAAACGGGACATTTACATCATACTTACACCAACACTGTGAATTCACTAATACCTATAATTCACCAGTACATTCAGAGTTTCATGCCAGGGAGGAGCCTCAACTGAGAAACGAGCTGAAGAGCATCAAATTAGTATAGATGAATATCTGAGAGGGAAGCTGCCATCACTTCATGATGGTGTGCATGTGCATGAATTACTAGAATTAATATTTCAAGGAAATGTTGAAGCAAATTTATTTAATTTTATGGATAGCAGGTTGATTCCACCATGATAAATATGACTTATTTAAATAGAATTTTTAAAATGGGCTAAAGAAAAAAACTACCAGATTGTTTAACAGCCAAAGTAGCAGAAATGCACCAGCTCCATCTTCCTAATAAAAAAACAGGCCTATAAACAGATCATTGGTGTTTTTACTGGCCACCAGTTGACAGTAATGCATACCTTTGATTTTAACACAACATGTAAAGTCATATGTAAAACATTAGAGTAAGAAAGGGAATAAAAGTGGATTCAATTATAGTAAATGTACTGAGAAAACTCCAGCGGTTAAAAAGTTAATTGTAATTTTAACTTTTCCAAAGGTTTCTGGATTTTAAAAGCTGAAAACTAACAAACAATAAGACACAGGCAGAGAATAATTATAAAACAATAACGTATATATATCCTGGTAATTACAACACTGTCACATTTATTTAGGTTACAGATTTTTTTAAATGAGCATTAAGGAAATCTAAATACTTGACTCGAATTCGGGAGCAGGAGCCTTCGTCATGATGCGCAGGGAAATAAAACCCTACTTCAACTTACCTGTTACCCTCAAAACTGCGGTTATTGAGAAATTTACTGAAAAGGTGGCGGGAGGATGTGGCAGCCTTAAACATACTCAGGAAGTACATCAATTAACAAGAATTAGCCACTACGTCACTTACCGTGGTAAACAAGCAGGCTGTCGACAGGCACTTTGGCGTCGGTAAACCGACTCGTTCTTTAATCCACAACAGAAATATAAACGTAAGATTCCGTGAACAAACTGAAAACATGAAGACGAGCAGGTGAGAGGCTGGAAGGGCGCGCGCCAGCAGGCGTCACCTCACCTGTTCGGTAATGCGGCAGTCCTGATGGCTGGTGATGCTGCAGCGACTCTCACGCGAGTCATTCAAGTGTCACCGACGGCTCGTGCAGGAACCGGTAGGTGGAGCGCGTGCTGCCAGTTTGGCGCAATGCTCAGGTCGATTCCTGGGAAATGTAGTTCTTAAATTACATTATTTCATTTAAATTACTTTTTAATTTTGGTCATAGAGGAACTTCTCACTAAAAGTAGTTTTATTTGTATTTGTTGTTTAATGTGCAGTCATGCGAACGTATGACAGATTATAATATTTTTTTCTTTAAAATCTCACATGAAGGTTTTTTTTTACGATAAAACAACACCTACAGCGTCTAAAAGGAAATTTGACGTGAATATAATAAAAATACAGTAAAACGGAAGGACCGAAGCTGGAGAGTTTGACGAGTCACTTTGTTTAGAATGTGCTGATTCAAAAAATAAAATGTCAGCTACAAATACAGTTTTCGGAATCAATCAAATGTACTGTATATAAATCTTAAACTTTATTATTTGTTGCTGTTGAGCATGTTACAGTAAATTGTGTTTTATTACGTGAAATGAAGTAACTTCCGCTCGGAGAGGATCGTGACGAATCTGCAGATGCGTCATTTAAGCGACATTTACATGAACCCATGTCATTGAGAAACATGGCCGCTTCCAGTGGAGCTGCAAACCTTGCTGTCTCAGACTCTACGAGTCCAGTTCCTGGTGGTTCGAATGTGGACAGTTCAACCATTCAGTACAGCATGGTTCTGGATCATCTTATAGGCCAGAAGAGACCCATTAAGGACTTGAACCCTGCGGTTATGGGGGGTCTGCCTGTGCCTCCGAAAAGCGACGAGCAGAAGATGATCGAAAGGGGAATGGAGAGCTGCGCCTTCAAATCCATCCTCGCTTGTGTAGGAGGTAAAACCCTAAACATTTTCAGCCCAAGGGGTCAACATGTGAAATGCTAATACTTCTAACATACGAGGACCGGGTCTGAGTCTGTTATGGATTTAATTGTAGCTATAAACTCTGAATTTTTTTAAAATCCGAAATATTCAGAAACGTCAATCCTTTGCCTCTCGTTTAATGTTGCTGTTTTTCTCCATCTAATAATAAATGTAGGTTAATGTGTTTGTTCATTGTTGGTCACACACAGTTTCCTGCATGATTTTTTTTATTTCTTTGTTTGAATGATCATTAACATTTACACAGACAAAACAAATTCTTTTAAGCAGAGTTTTATTTTTCTCAGTAGTAAAAATAGCAGTCTGTTCCTTTAAAACGGCTAATTAAAGCTAATAAACTAGTAAAGGAGATGATAGTGGACATGAGGAAGGAGAGGAGACCTTAACCGCCTGTGCGCACCAACATGCAACACCACACAGCTGGTTAAAAGAACTCAACAGTGGCTGGAATGTCACCAAAGAGCCTCAGTAATTTCTACTTCTGCATCATGAGAGCGTCCTGACCAGGTGCATCACGGTGTGGACTCTTCAAACTTCTACCCTCAGGCAGGATGTGAATAAGTGTGAAATGCAAAACCAGAAGGATGAAGAACTTCCCCACAGCCATCAGACTGTAAAAACTCTGACTGGAGTCACATTCCATCCACCTTATCTGACTGGTTTACAGTTTACATATCTCATACATCACACAGTAATCACACCTTAAACATTTTACTTCCATGTTGTTGCCTTATTATTTATATCTATCTAATTGCTTGTATCTGCTTTACCTACATTGTTTTATGTGGTGTTTAGAGGAGACAGCAAAGAAAGATGTGTTTCCTTACTGTGCATATGAATCCTGTCTCTTCTCCAGGGTTTGTCCTCGGGGGAGCATTTGGGGTTTTTACAGCTGGTATTGATACTAATGTTGGTTTCGACCCCAAAGACCCTCTAAGAACTCCAACAGCTCGAGAGGTACTTAAAGACATGGGTCAGAGAGGAATGTCCTACGCCAAGAACTTTGCCATTGTGGGCGCCATGTTCTCCTGCACAGAGTGTATCATAGAATCAGTAAGTCTTTAAGATTTAAAATCCCTCCTAATGAAACTCTGTTTATTGTAAAATATGGATCAGAACTAAAGCATAACTGCAACAATCACTTGGTTCCTAAATATAAACTGGTCTTAAAAAGATGCATATTATTCTGCTTTTGTCAACAATAGAGTTGAAATTACTGTATTTGTGTCTACCAAACACATCAGATTGTCTGTGTTCATAGAGAGAATGTATAGCGCCCTCTGCTGCTCAGCATCACTTGGAAATCCATCCATCCATTTTATGAACCCACTTCTTCCTGTTCAGGGTCGCAGGGAGCTGGTATTTATTTTTTGGGCGAGAGGCAGAGGACACCCTGAACAGGTCGCCAGTCCATCGCAGGGTCACACACACTCACACCTAGGGACAATTTAGAGTAACCTCCTCCTGTGGGAGGAAACCGGAGACCCCGGAGAAAACCCACACATGCACGGGGAGAACATGTAAAATCCATGCAGAAAGGTCCCAGCTTGGATTCAAACCCAGGACCTTCTTGCTGCAAGGCAACAGCTCTACCAACTGCACCACTGTGCAACCCTTACTTAGAAATAAAAACAATAAATAAACACAAACAATACTTTAAAGTGTCTCTGACATTTGTGTTATTTTACTGCATTATATCATTGAATGTTGTCATTTTTCCACATAAATCAGGATGTTGTAGATTTCCAGTGGTAAAGTTTCAAATATGCATATTTCTGGAGTCTTACTGCACAATTTTGAGAAACATGCATTTACCAGAAATGACGAAAAGCGAGAACGGGAGATGTAAATAGAGATTTACTGCGGCAGAGAGTGGAGAATCAGATGAAGAATCTGTGGTTTCTGAGTGTTTGTCTGTTTCTGAAGGACGTGTTTCATCAATGAAAACACAAATGCCATTAAACAAAGTTATAATCTAGATGTTTTATGGAGACCAGAGCATGTCAGAGACACTTTAATCTTAATGTCAGTGTTAGTTTTTTAACTGGAAACCTGTCATTTCTTCCTGAGAGGTTTTTTTTCCCCGTGACAGAACAAATTCATAATGTCTTACTCCTGTTTGTATTTGCAGCACAGAGGTAAATCTGACTGGAAGAACGCAGTGTACAGTGGTTGTGTAACTGGAGGAGCTATAGGGTTTCGTGGTACGTAACCTGCTTCATGATGCTTTGTACTGAAGGGGCTGGATTCATCTTCACGTTTCTTTTTCTTTTTTACAGCTGGATTGAAAGCTGGGGTCCTTGGATGTGGAGGATTTGCTGCTTTCTCTGCTGCCATTGAATATTACTTGAGATGAAGGACTGGCTTTACCAACTTGATTCTTCCACACATGGATTCTCATTATGAGAGACAACAGTTGGACAGTACAGTGAACAAGACACTGGGACATTCACATGACAGTGAACTGAAGATGCTTTGTGGGTATTTGTGTACATAGGAAAAGCTCCAGATACTGATCAGTGTGGCTCAGCCTCTGAAACCAGGTGGCGCTGGTGAGTCACCTTGTTTTTGTATCATGACCATGTCTGTTCTGGCTGTAGAACTCGGGTGAGATTTGACAGAATCTGATCCTCAAATGCATTTATATTAAAGCTGTTTTTCTTAACTAAATATTCAGCATTTTTTCTCTCCTGTTATTTATTATATTTGTTTCAGTTATGTTTCAGGTTTTCTTACTTTGGCACTACACTACCCTTTAGACCCATCTTAGAACGGATGATGTGTTTCCAGAGGACCTGTGTGCACGACAAAAACTACAAGTGTTCTGCACCAAGATTTAAGTCTTAACATAAAAGAGTTTACTTTTTAATATACACCCAAGAAATGATACTTGTTCTGTTTACTGTACTGATATTTACAGCTGACTATTATCTTAGTTGATTGGATTTTTCAAACACACTCTACTGTATATGACATGTTTAAGGATGTACTTTATTTAGAATATAAGGCCTGGAGCAAGGGTATACAGGTGCATGAACATCCAGAGAGGTTAAAGGGAGCTAAAATTGGGAAAACAAGGTATAAATCGAATTGTACTAACTTTCAGGCACTTATCTTATAGTACAAATGCATATATATATATATATATATATATATATGTGTGTGTGTATATATATATATATATATATATATATATACACACACACACATATGTAGCATTCCAACAACCACAAACAGCAACTGCTATCATAACTTGAGACTGACGAGGTACAAAACAAATGTTACAGCAAGGGGGAGCTGAAACGTGAGGTCCGAGAGGAGTTTACATCAACTCTCCATTCAGAGATTGTGTACAAAGCCCCCAAAACCGTAGCGCTGAATGAGATAGCAACTGACATAAAAGATAAGATCCTGGCATGAATGAATACCAACTAGAGAGGCTGAGAGAAGTACCATCAGAAAGTCTCCTAGAAGATGTGAATGCACCATTGAGATCAATCCTACATCAACCATCACTGAAACCAATAAGTTAATATACACTTCAGTAGCAGTGATCTTTAAATGCTGGAGTACCAGAAGAGAAACCATGAGATAAAGTACCCACCAGGTTGGAGGCTGAAATCAAGGCAGCACAGATGGAAGTGAGCCAACTGACAGAGACCCGGGAACTTGCGATGAAAACAACAAGAACCCAAGAGATAGATACTTGATTGCTGCCATGAACTTTAAATCTGTTTATTGTTCCATAGAAATGAAGAGTGGCTCAAATCCATCGATGTTTGTCTCTTTCCTGTCCTCTCAGACCCCAGTGGGTCCAGGCAGAACTCAGTCTGGTTCGGCTGGAGGTCTCTTTCTGTCTCCAGTGGTGCTTCTCAGGATGGAGGATTGTGTTGAGGTTGTGTTTTCATGAAGGTAACTTTAAATCTGGAGCCTTGATATCAGTTAGACATGTTTCTGCAAAGCGCCTTGAAATGATCTTTGTTGTGAACTGGCGCTCTATGAATAAAACTGAATTGAAAAAATGAATCATTCGTTATTTTATTTTGTTGTACTGGAACACATCAGATAGTTGACTCTGATTTTAACGTTAACGTAATATTTTTTAAACAATACATGAAGTTTCCTGTGAGGGAGCACAGATCCAAAACTCCAAACATCTAAATACTGACACACTTACTGTAACTGAATCTGTGGAAAAAGACGGAGTCCCGGTGCCATCACAGCAGTTTAATGTAAATGTAAACTATTATCATGATTTATATTCATTCAATCTTAACATGAAAACAACCCAAAGCCACAGTCTCCTCCCCTTCTGGTCGGCCCATGGGTCCCCTGGACGAAAAAGTAATGAATGGAAGTCAATGGAGCGATAAAAGTTATTTTCTGGTCCGCTTTGTCTTACACCCTGAATCACACATATGATGTACTGCAATGTAAATGATAAATAAGGATGTACGTTTTGATCAGGTCTGTCAAGTGGATTCGGATTTATTTATTTTTTTAATTTCGTAATTAAAATGACTACAACTGAAAAGTCGCACATATGACGTCACGGCAGAATCTCCCGAGTCTCCCCGCTGCGTTTTCCCTCGTTTTTACGTGACAATGCTGGTGTGTTTTGTACCTGGATGTCACTAAAAAAATTGGCGTTTAATGCTCCTTCCTTCGTCCTGATAGAAGGAGGTGTAACTCGCTAAACTCACCGCCATTGTTCCTATTCTGATTCTTCTTCTCCTTCTGAGCGGTATGGTGACGTCAATTTTACGAGACAAGTGATTGTAGACAAAATATAAAATAACTTTTGCCGCGTGCCGAAAATGATCGCTTTCTCGGCATCATAACTTGTCTTTACAACTCACGAATATCATATGTTCGATCCATGGTGCATTTCAAACTGGATCAGAAAATAACCTTTATCGCTCCATAGGCTTCCATTCATTATTTTTTCGTCCAGGGGACCCATGGACCGGAAGTAGAAGGGCGTGACTGTGGCTCCCAATTATTCATTAGAAGAGATGATGAAGATGAGACATCCTAAAGACACAAAGTGAGTGTTTCTATAACTTTTATTTTACTAAAAAACAGGGAAAACTTCACATTAACATTAAGTTTCAATATTACAGCATACTGAAATTCTTCTCAAATGAAGTAAAATACAACAGTTTATCTTTATATTAAAAATATCAAATAGTCGTCATCTTGCAGTTTACTGAGATATGTTGCAGGCTGGAAAGCAGGAAAGTTGCACTGAGCAGGTCTTTTCTCTCCAGTATGTGCATCAGCGAGGCTCTTGCATAAACAGCCAACCTTTCTTTATATTACCTGACCTGGTTTTACTGACAAGCTCAACATGCAATGAGGGCAATAAAAAAAACCATCCTACAGATAAAACCGGTGCAGTAACACACGTAGAACTTGAAATGCAAGAAGAAGAAAAAGGAAAAAGCTAACCGTCCCATTGTTTGTGTCCCCTCCCCCTCGTGTCACTGTGAGCGCCCTCGCAGGTCTATAAAGTGATCTGAAATTAAGTGACAGACTTGTGATCTTTTCAGCACAGCTTCTCAGTCATAAACACCGTGAATAAGAAAATAAGACAAAAAACATCACCTACACTTCAAAAACAGACTCCTCAGAGCACTTCTCAAGCTGCACAAAACTGTACAGGCGCACACACAGAATATGTATATGTGTGTGTATATATGTATAAAATTCTTTGAGAAGAATTTAAATATACATATATTTAAAATAAATAGGGCTAATTTGGCCAGGACTCAGTAAAGAGGACGTCCTGTTTGTCAGACACAATCCTTGTCTTTTCTCTGGACGGCTTCTCAGCCACGGCTAAAAAGTTCATTTAAACACACACACGGGTCATCACACATATCCACGCTGTCACCGACACGCTCTGACATCCTCCATCACACGCACAGAGCCAGAAAAACAAACAATGGAAACACAAGCGGATGATGAACATCGTTATAAAACATGGAAACGCCTCTGATCAGATCGATGACGCTGTGACTTTAAAAAAGGCTCACTGGATGATGTGCCACTGCACCAGGCTGTGGCAACCCCCCCTCCTGACATTTCCCAGAATGCTCCCGGAGAGGCTGCTCATCTCATTGGTGGAGAGCTTTGCTTTCTAACAAACAGGAAATGGTTCGTGCCTGTCAGGTAAACAGGATGGGGGGGTGTACAGTCGAGACAAGCTGCCTGATGGGAAAGGACATGAGGTGGGGATGTTAAGCTGTGTGGGTCCAAGGTTTGTATAGTCTCCCTGTCACGCTGTTCTCCAGGTGGGCGTGGCCAATGATTAAACATCAGTGGAGAAGTAGAGCGTGTTGCGTTTGAGTTCAGCGAAGGAGATGGGAGGATGCTGCAGGTAGTAGAGCAGCACCTGCACCTGCAAGGAGATGAAATGAATCCACATCATCCTCCAGTTGTTCAGACACAAAGCTTACAGACTTCTTCTGTTTTTAAAATAATTTCACAGCTGATTTTCTTATTCTGTTTGTGATGAAACTAACGAAACAGATGGAAACATGATAAAATACAATAACAAGGATAAAGTTACACTGAATGTTCATGTCGCCATGTTTCATGTTTAAAAACTTTAACTAGAGAGATCACTAGTGTCTCTTCATGTTCATATCACTAACTGTTACACATG
>SSNP01000020.1:1201617-1208974 GCA_006937955.1 Pachypanchax playfairii | reverse complement strand
TGTGTGTGTGTGTGTGTGTGTGTGTGTGTGTGTGTGTGCGTGCGTAGGTGGGTGTGTGTGTGTGTGTGTGTGTGTGTGTGTGTGTGTGTGTGTGTGTGTGTGTGTGTGTGTGTGTGTGTGTGTGTGTGTGTGTGTGTGTGTGTGTGTGTGTGGGTTTGTATTTCTGACCTCCTGAGGACCAGTTTCCTGACTTTTACTATCTTTCTGGGGTCCGAGGGTTCTTGTGGGGACCGAAGCCTGGTCCCCATGAGGGGGACTCCCCTTTTTAGGGTTAGGGGTTAGGTTTATAGGTATGGTGTGAATAGAGTTTTAGTTAGTCTTAGGGTTAGTTATAGATCAGTAATGGTTAAGGTTAGTAAAAGGGTTTGGGTTAGGTATAAATCTAGTTACTAAAATCAATGGAAGTCAATGGACGGTCCCCATAAGGATAACAAAACACACTTGTGTGTGCGTGCATGTGTGCATGCGTGCTTACATGCGTGTGTGGGTACCTTTTGAGGTGCTCTAGCAGAGTTAAGAAGGTCATGATGTTTGGGTCGGGCAGAGAGCGTAGGAGGTGCATCATGCAGTTCTCTTTGGCTGCCGGGTCCGATAGAGCTGCGAGAAAACAAAGTTTCATCACCTCCAGCTGATCTAATATATTTTCCTTTAAAGCAGGGGTGTCAAACTCCAGGCCTCGAGGGCCACTATCCTGCATGTTTTAGATGTTTCCCTGTTTCAACACACCTGATTCAAATGAACAAGTCGTTAACAGGCTTCTGAAGGACTTGTTGAAATACAGAGGATTTGAATCAGGTGTGTTGAAACAGGGAAACATCTAAAACATGCAGGATAGTGGCCCTCGAGGCCTGGAGTTTGAGACCCCTGCTTTAAAGTAACTCCAAAATGTTGCATCACACTTTGAGTTTAATGTAAAGGCTGGAAGGTCACACCTATGCCCTCCATAAAGGCACGGTAGAGGCGGTCGGTGAGCAGCGGCTCCGGCAGCTCCCTGAAGTACAGCTTGAGTGTTCCTGCGATGGCGTTAATGTCCATGTCACTCAGCATCACCAGGATGTCTTTGGTATCTGCAGATCAGACACAACAACAGAACAATTAGAGCCAGAACAGCAACAGCTGCTCCTTCTTCACTCTGCCTCCAGCTGACAGATGCAGACGGGTCCAAGGTTCCACACAGGAACATCAAAGGTGAGACAGAACTCCGCTTGGCGGGATCCTCGAGGAGCAGAAGCAGCTGAGGGGTTGTTACTCCCACATGTAGCAGCTGTTGCTCCTCAGAGGTTCTGAATCCCTCCAATAAATCTGTTTTTCAGCAGAGTGTTAAAGCAAACGCTGCAGTTGTAACATTAAACACATTCAACTGGCCTGAAAACAAAGCTGTGTACCGCCAGCTGGCATGTTGAGTGTATTCATACAGTTTAACCTCAGAATGATGCACGTTTACAGATGGATAAGATGTGTAGTTGTTCTACAGTGATGATAAAGAGACAGACGAGAGTTTTACTTGTATCGAATGCCAGTTTGAGGGCCTGGATGTCGGTGGCGACCCCTGAGATCCTGTAGATTCCCACTTCATCGATCCCTCTCTTCTCCACCTCCTCAATGCACTGACGGACGACGTAAGGCACCTTGGAGCGCTCGCGCCTGTGGATCACAACCGTTTCAGTCAATCAGAGGAATCACACTCATATTCACATCATATCTAGTCCTCATGTAAACACAAACACACACTTACTTTGTAACCACGTTGATTTTAACTCCAAACACCCCGCTCTGTTTTTTGGACGGCGTTCTCTTTAAGCTGAGGTCCCGACTTGTAAACTTCATGGAGAATTCCACTTTGATCTGAAGATTCATAAAAACACACAAACAATAATAAGATGAAGAAAGATGGACGCAGAAATGATCTTCACACATTTACAGTCTAAGAAACACGTCAAGCCGATGTTCCTGTAATAAAAACATCTAAACAGAAACGATTCAACCAAATCTGTTTATGGGTTAAATATTCTGTCTGATCAACGATCTAATCCTTTATTTAAATGAAACCTGATCAGAGAGGCTGTTTTAAATCATGTGAAACAGAAAGTAGAAGGTTGTTTCAGTTCCAGTCTCACCCCGTTCATCTCGATGACGTCCATGTGCCAGTTCTTGGACTGAACAGTCTGTGGATCCAGCTGAAAGACACAAACAGTTCAGACTTTCAACAAACTTCAACCAACGAGTTCATCAAGCAGATGTTTCCTCATCACATTAAACACAATATAAAAGTTGCATTTCTGGATGATTTTATTCCTGGACAAGAACTAATGAATAAAACAATAAAACAGTCTCTGCAGAAATCGGACGTTTTTTTCAGGATAAATCAGATCTTTAAGTATAAAAGAATAAAAATTAAATCTTTTTGGCTGCTTTCTTTCACATGCTGAGTGACCATGATGACCACTACACCACAGGAACCAGCTGCTGGCCTTCAGAACCATCAGGTTATCATCAGAATGATGGGATGCAACGCTGTAAGCTGCAGTCAGGCTGCTGCTGTCTCCTGTGGTGTGTGATGTAAGACAGACCCTCAGCAGACTGTCTCACATCCAACAGAAACCATTCAGGTCTTGAGAAGCTCTGAGACATCGAAGACCTCGGCAGATTCAAGACGGTTTCTGCGTGTGCAGTTTTGTCCTTCCACATCATTAAACCCTGTCTGTGTATTTCATGACCTTATAAAGAGGTCTTGGTTCTGTTTCTCAGCAGGTTTCCAGTCTGTGACGAAGCAGCTACTGCCAGGAACACGAACCCAGGAAAGTTCTGGACTCACTGATAATGTCTCCTACTGCTGACTTTAAATAAATGCCTGATAATAACAAATAATTAAACTCCATCTGGGATGTGAAACTTAAAGGCTCCATTCTGAGCAGACGCTGCACTCGCTGACCTCCTCTCAGAGAGCAGCTTGACCCATGACCCCCCCACACCCCCCACCCGCTTCCCTTCCAAATGAATTTTGGAGAAAACCAGATGAGATGTGACTCGTGCACATTCGTGCACGTTTTAATGAAGAAAAAAGTTTAAAACAGACTTTTCTTTTTATTCTGCTCCTCAGAAACGTCCTCAGGCTTTTATTGTTCTGTTTTGGACCCTCTCAGTCAGTTTGTTGGGATATAACAGATGTGTGACTACAGCTGCAGAGGACCGTGTAAACAGATGTGGAGGACAAACATGTTTTCTTCTTTCAGTAGGAGACAGCGTTATGAACCTGTATGAACCTTTAAACTGTCATTTCAGCATCTTTTCTTCCTCCTGACTGAACTCTGTCTGTTGGCTTCAAACAAACGTTCAGATCACCTACATGTTCAAACCGGATCTACAGAACTAATACGGTAAGCTGGTCCGGCCACTGCACAGCCACATGGTTTCACTCTCCCAACAGAGCAGAGGAACCAGCAGCTGATGACAAATCTGTTTAATTACAAATTAAACAACTTCATTTCAAAAATAGTATTTGAACAAAATAAACAACATCAGAACTGGCTGATATATTAAAAATAAAGATTGTAATAAAGTAAAACTAATGTTGCTGTTCCTGCCCGGTTTCGAACCGAGGACCTTTCGCGTGTTAGGCGAACGTGATAACCACTACACTACAGGAACCGGCTGGCTGTGACCCCCCCACCCCCCACCCTCATACAGGACCCAGTTTCACCTCACGGCAGACTGAGATATGAGACACGCTGCTGCAGAACGCACTGTGCACACAAACACACGCACGCACGCTCAAGCACGTGCATGCACATGAACACAAACAAACAGGAAGTGCTGTATTATGTTTACTGTTCGGTGACAAACACTGTAAATACAAACACTTTGGAATCAAGACGCAGCAGAAGGAATTTCAATCTGTCTGAATCTGGATGGTTTGTAATTTCACACCTTGGTTGAGGTTGTTTGTTTGTTTTCTTCTGAAATCTGAGAAGGATCATTCTGAGGGACTCATGGAAGGATGGTCGAAGCCTCAAATTAAACTCTTCCACATCAATCAGCCAGTTATTGAGTTCATACACGTGTGACAACGTGCACGTTGAGCTTCTGATCTACAGAAAAAGATGAACTGCTGCTTTAATGGCTGTTTGTGTTTAATCAGAGTTTACCTCTGCCGCTCACTAGCTGATTAAATATTCATTCAGCTGCAGACAGCGTTTCATTAGTGCTTTAATTAGAAAGAAGCTGGAGCTGCAGCAGGATTACAGGAAGTGTTTGTGCTGCCACGAGCCTATTTTTACTCCCAGCTTGCACATCACGCTGCAGTGAATTTGCTTCATAGAACAACTATTTTTAGACACCAGAGCACATCAGCATATTGTTTACATGTTTATTGGTCGTCAGGCTCTTTATCACCCTGCTGCTGATGTCACCACGGCCATGGGATGTCTTTAGGTCTTTGCCTCAGTCGCCATGTTGCCTTCTCCCCTCAGTTGAGAGTTTGCGCTGATAGTCGGGATTTTTCTCCAAATAAAGGTTGTGATTTGCAGATCGTTCTTTCTCTGTTACAGGAGAAAGATGCTGATGCAAGAGGACGCTGCCTGCAGCCTGGATGAGTGACACGACGGTCGAACACAGAACCAACGACGATTCTGGCAATTCAGGGACAATTTCTGTCTGCTTGTTCCTGTACAGGGTCACGGGGGTCACTGGGTGAGGGGCGGGGTTACACCTGGACAGGTTGCCAGTACATTGTTCCTCCAAGGACAAACAATTATAACTTTATCACACACGGGCTCACTGTCAGAGTTTTTCTGCTGAAACAACTTCTAAAAACTCATTATGTCACATGTTCAGGTGATTTGTGATCTTCACGACCAAGAACCTGCATCGTTTGTAAATCTTTAGATAATCTCAAAGAATACAACATTTTTTATAAGGAGGAAAATTTGATGACTTAATTGTAGAAGGGAACTTTAAATAAATTGTTCCTTGTTAGTGATTAAACTCGAACCCTCAGCTCCTGTTTAGAATATCAGTGCCCTCTTGTCACTTTCCAGGCTGAACACTCCAGCTGTGCAGCCTACAGGAAGGAGGTCTTTACCAGTAGAAACCTGGGAAGGCCTCAGTGACCTTCTGCTTGGCTCCTGGAGCTCATTAACCAATCACAGCCCAGGACACACGGATGTTGGGTAGATTAGGCCAATAAAAGCCCGTGTGTCCGCCTGCAGGGACACACAGAGATTTATGTGGCCTATTTAAAAAGGCCATTAAAGGACTAGCTGGCATTTTAGGCAGGTGGGAGGGATGAAACTCTAATATCTCATCTGCAATAACTCACACTCAAGCAGAGCAGTTTAATTTATAGATGTGGACTAAAATGCAGAGAAGAGAGAGTGACGGATTGTTTTCTGCTCTAAGCCAAGTTAATAATCCACAAAATCACGTTTAAAACCACCCAGGAAATCAGGAACTAGGTCACCCCCCCCACCCCCCCCCACACACACAGACAAAATGGGAGGAAAATAAATAAAAAATATCCTGCCGGGACCCAGAAACAGTTTAATCTTCATTTGCACATTTACTGAGACGTATAAGATCTATTACATCTAGTTCCAGACCAATTAGTGTTCGTGGCCCGTTTCCCGTCTCATCACACTGTGTCTTAATTACACGTGGCTGTCAGCTGAAGGAGCACAAACATTTCCCCAGTGTTCTTCCACACTCACACCTTTAACATGGCGACTGCTCTGCTGCATGTCACAGATGCACACAGAGACAAACCAACAGGCCTGGAAAGGCTTTAAGAATCACATCGGCGCGTCTCACAGCGGCGCCACCTACGTTTCAGAAACCCATTTTATTTGTAGTTCCATTTTAAGTGCTAGACTTTAAATGAACATAAAAGCAGTTGAAAATAGTTGATCAAAGCACTGAAATCATTAAAAATAATCAATAATGGTGTTTCACATAATAATCTCAGATTATTATACATGATCACGCAGAACGCAGGATGGGGGAAGGACTGGAGACGACCTGATAGTCACAAACATTACCGTACCACCAGTTCACTCATACGTTCAAAATGAATGAATGGAACTTCATAAAGGAGTCGAGTGAAAAGAGATTCTTGTGCAGCTGAGAAAGAGAATCACAAGTTACTAAGTGGATGAATAAATTAATCCCACTTCTACCGATTAATTCAGTTAAAACTGGGATTATGTTTCATTCCAAACACCCCGAATCAGACGTCCTTAAACTTCAACTGAGTTATTAAAAAAGACAGAAACAAAAGGTCAAGTAAACTCTCTGTGTCCTTCTTAACTTTATAAAAAAAAAATAAACAAAATGATAAAATGCTGGCGATGCAGTTACGATGTAGGTGCAGCTGCTTCGCAGCAGTCTCAGCTTCAGGTGCACAGAAAGAACTTCAACAAGAACCAGAACCAGCAAAACACATCTGAGATAATAAAACAACAACAAAACAGCATCTGCGCAACGCCAGTGAATGAGTCATAATTCAGAGAGAGATGATTCAGTTCAGCATGAAGGTTTAGAGTAAAACCACAAACACAGCAGGAGCAACGTTTTCCATCTGATGCAGCGCTGAAAGCAAATATGTTACAGAATTAACCCAACAACGTTACAACATGCTAAAACAGAAAGTAAAGAGCTGAAATGAGTCAGACTAAAACCACCAGCTGTTCAGCTACACGGTCAAATGACCAGCAGAGGGCGCTGAAGATCCTGAAAAAATACATTTCTCAGTTTTTCAATGAAATAAGAGACTGACATGTTTTTCATTTTATTATATAATCCAGTAACCATAGAAATAATTGCCAGGTTTCTTTATAAATATTTGCAGTTCGAGTTTGATCAAACAGAAATGTGTTTTTTTAAATGACGATTTTACTTTGTTAACTATAAGCAGGTCCCAGTTTTGTGTCTTCTGTGGCTGATCCAACAGATAAAACCACGAGTCCAATCTGAGAGACCAGAGTGAAATGATGGAGATACAAACAGATGGAGGTGACACGATGCTGGATGCATCGGACCAGGAGAAAAGAACGGGAGAAACAGATTGTGTGTGTGTGTGAATAAATAAGTCAGACCTTTTGTCGGAGCAGCTTGCTGCGGACGCGGCCCCATAGTTTGGCCCCTGTGTTGGAGTGGCGTTTGAGCACAGGGGTCTGCGGCTGGCTGGACAGATGGTGCTGGTTCTGGTCTACGCAGCAGTGCTGCTCCAGACGCTCACACACAGAGTTCAAGTTTACATCCGACACCAGGATCTCCGTCATCACAAAGCCGCTGGATTCCCTCCTTCCACCAGGAGACAGGTGGAGGAAGTTCTCTGCTCACGAGGAGGATGAAGATGAAATGA
>SSNP01000020.1:1166617-1194117 GCA_006937955.1 Pachypanchax playfairii | reverse complement strand
TCCAAAGTCAGAGTACACGTCTGAGAATTTTCCTTTAATGTGGATTTTCACTGGTAAGTTTGCATCGCTGAGAGGTTTCAGTCTGAGCTTCTCTGAGCTTTTAAAAGCATTTTGGTACTGATTGAACAGTTTTTGTGAACTGAGGTGACATCTCAGTATAAAACATCAGCTCCACTTCAGCTTGACGCATAAAATATGTGATTTCTTTTGAATTTCGCCCATCAGACTGGAAAGATGAAATGTTGCTTGTCACCAACTGCATGGGGGAGCGGGGGGGGGGGAGGTCTCTATCACCCTGTACGTGGATATGTTCATTTATATTCTTGGCCTGAGCTCTGTGCTGTTCTGCCAACGGGGAACAAAGGTGGTCAATTGGGATTAAAAAACAAAAAGGAAGAAGCTTCAGGGTTTTCTGACCTGCTCATCAAACATGTCAAAGTGCTGCATGTTAATCGAGGACGAGGACTGGCTGACGGTGAGAGCTGCTCTAAACCAGCAGATAGATGTGAGTCAGGTTAGAGTCGATGCATCTCTGTGAGCATGAACGCAAACTGACCTACTCCACCACTTTGATCTTCCCTGATGCTTCTGCTAGAGCTTAAAAAGGAGGGAAGTGGGTTACAGAAAAAGAGAAGTGTTTGTGTGTGTGTGTGGGGGGGGGGGGTGAGAGAGGGTCCTTCAGGGTGCAGTGAAACCGCTAAATGGGAATGCAGAGTGGGGGTTGGCAGGGTGGGAAATCACAGCCTTAGGGTGCTTTGCAGATTATTCCTGCTTCTCTTTCATCTCAGCCACAGGGAGCATCTTCTTCTCATAAACCGCTCCATCACTTATTAAGCACATTAGGACAAAAGTGGTGGAGAAGAGTGCAGCAGGGAAGAAAAAGGAGGATGAGTAAAGAGATGCTTTCATTAGTAAGTCAGGTCTGTTGTGATGTTGTTGGGAGTGGTTGGGACGAGAAGCAAAAATATGCAGCTCATTAAAGGATGTGAATAAAATGAGTTTTTCAAACCTAAAAATACACCTACAGGTTTCTACAAATAAGTTGTGATATTTAGTCTTTGGAGCAAAAACTAAGACAGAAGTGTGGAGGGTGATAACACGAAGGAAATCAAGCAGCATGATGATGCAAGAGTAGACAGTGAAGAAGTAATGCTGCAGGTTCTGCAGAACCAGGTTCAGGCCAGTGTGGACACATCCTGCACACACTCATCTTCATGCATTTTTATTCTAACAACTGCACTTACATCGTTTACCAGAACTGTCATGAATTCTGAAGTCTAGTCAATAATATTTATTAAAACTGGTTAAATTATTTCTCCTTCGATTCTGATTCAAACAACTAATTGAATGTTTTCTACACATTTAAACAGACACAACGTTTAAGCTACAATGTAATTCATCCTGTATATAATAAACAGGTGAGCTGACATCACCCAGTGCTCCTCACCACCACAGCACCAGCCTGAGTCACACCTGACATTAATGTGAATAAAAATAACAAAGAGATGAAACATAATGACAATGACACTATTTTCTGTTCCTGCATCTATTCCTGATGCTTTCAGCTGATGAACGCAGGCATCAGTGTAATTTAAAAATCCAAAGTGTGTGATGTAGCTGGAAACTATAATCTTGATTACTGGGACAAAGCTGAGTTACATCTGACTGGTTTGACCCAGATCCAGGGATGAAGAGAGCGCAGCCTCAAAGGACCAACGATGCTGCTGACCAACTTGAATTATTTAGCTTAAGTGTGTTCACCAGTGCTGACTGGATGCAGCCACCTGGAAGATTATATGAAGGGGGGAGAGGGAACTCAGAGAAAGTGTCACGATGGACTCGAGTGACGAGATGAGACAGTATTATGCAACTGAGCAATAAACCACCCCAAAACTGGAAAAGACGAGAGTCAAATTATTTCTGATGTTTTTGCTCTTATGGACCAATAAACCACCTAAATGAGACACTTTCATGTTTGTAGACGCATCACTTATCTGCTAACGTTATATTTCATCTCACAAGGAGACCTTCGGTTAATCTAGCCAAGTCATCATTTCAGTTTGTGTAACTGTTGTCCCTTAATTTAGTGTGTCAGGAAAGGCAGGTGAGGCCTCACCTGTCATCATGAAATATTAAAAACTAATCATGAATACATAAAATTATTATTCATATTTGTTTACTGATCTGTGTATAAATGTATTTTCTGTGACTCCAATCATTTCTAACATTCTCTTAAGTAAAACTCACTGAATTTAACGTACGTCTGGATCAAACAAGGGCAGAAACCAGCAGAGCAGCAGCGGCGAGCCTTACCTCACCTCTGAACGCACGATCCTGTACAAACTGGATCATGTGACTTGTAGTTGATTCTGTTTGTCAGCATGTCGTAATATAAAGTTTACAGAAAGATCAGCTACACACCGAGACGTTTTACAGTCTATGTGATGTCTCCATGTCATGAGGTGAGGCACACACTCCTCTGCCTCACCTGTGGGGGGCGAACATGAGCGATCAGGTGTTGCTGCCGTCCTCCTACAGGGAGGAAACTGACGCTCAGCACAAAACGAGTTCAAGTCAGCAGGTCACGTGTTCTACAGCTTTTTGAGAGTTTTAAAGAAGCCATTTCATACACATTTCAGGACTTTGTGGTTATTTCTTAAGTATTAACCAGTAATATGAAACATTTTACATCTAAAAAACATCAGGAAACACTGATTAACAGATCTTTTAATATGTCTGCGTTAAAATTCGGGTGGTTCCGGCTCCTTCCGTCAGGCTGCTTCGTCAGCAGCTTATTCATATTCATTGTGGTTAAAACCAAAAGATTTTTTTAACTAAGTAACTGCTTCTCATGTAGCAGAAGAGCAGCATGAACTTATATAAATAAAGATAAGAACACTAATAGCTTGCAGTTTTAAAAAATGAGAAGTAAAAATCCAGTATTTGAAAACTAAATGTTGACTTTAAGTGAATTCTTCTTCTTTTTCTTGTTCTCCTCTGATTTAACAACCTGTATTAAAGAGGCTCTTCCATTAAAAGAGATCTCTGTTGAATATTTTAGCTCCACAGGTGTTCTTACCTTCATAGTGGGTGTGAAAACAGGTCAACAACTTCTCTTTCAGTTTTTATCTCTCAAACTACGCAGGTGGTGATAAAACCCGAGTTCTCCCGAGTTCTTGTACTTGTTTCGTCACAACTCCTTTGTTCATTGGTATTCATCAGCTCCCGCGGTTGAAACCACGCCTAGCATGCGGCTGGCTAACATCTGTAGCATAAGACGTAGCAAACAGGAAGAGAGAATGCCTGATGTTACCATGTGCAGCGGGGCAGGAAAAAGTATACCTTGCTCTCATTGGCTAGTTTGTTAGCCAATCAGAGTCCAGCAAATTAGAATAATGAATATGAACGAGCTGCTGCTCGAAGCCTGACACGGAACGAGCCAGAACCATGGAATCCGAAACAGTGGTGTTTAGTGTCTTGCTTCAGACTCTGGCAGCTCAGGGTGTGTGTGTCTAACCTACAGGGGCAGCACGGACACGCTGGGTGGGTCCTGGTGTAACATTGTTACATCACTATGTTACAGTCAGGTGGTTTTCCAGGAGAGAGTGGAGCAGCTGCTCAGAGCGCAGGATTCAAGAGGATTACTGAGAAATGTGTGTATTAAACCAAAAACCACTCTGGAGGGTTTAATAAGGCAATAACATCACAACATGGTTAAAAGATACAAACAGCTGATTTTACATGATACAGGACCTTTAAATACTTTTTTTGTTTATAAGTATGAATTGTTTAGAAAACTGTAGCTACATTCTTTAAATTTCTTCTGAAACATTCTGATTACTTTTACACCTCACACATGGCAGACTGCTAATCATGACTTCAAATAAATTTAACATTGTTCCAGAAGATTAAATATATAACCCAGGAACATTATTTAGACCTTAAACTTGTAAACAAATGATTTAAATGACTTGAACTATGCATAATAATTCTGATACGTCCTGGTCTATAATCTCTTTATCATCAGCAAAAACCTGGTAAAATCAAACAAAAAGCTTCTACACACTCTGACGGAGAGCAGGAAGTCCAAAAGACACGAAAAAATGTCCAATAAGCTGTAATGTTTTCTGTTTGAGTCACAGAAACATTGACCCTATTTCTATGTGTGTGTGTGTGTGTGTGTGTGTGTGCGTGCGTATCTGTGTGTGTGTATTTCTGACCTCCTGGGGACCCGTTTCCTGACTTTTACTATCTTTCTGGGGTCCGAGGGTTCTTGTGGGGACCGAAGCCTGGTCCCCATGGGGGGGACTCCCCTTTTTAGGGTTAGGGGTTAGGTTTATAGGTATGGTGTGAATAGAGTTTTAGTTAGTCTTAGGGTTAGTTATAGATCAGTAATGGTTAAGGTTAGTAAAAGGGTTTGGGTTAGGTATAAATCTAGTTACTAAAATCAATGGAAGTCAATGGACGGTCCCCATAAGGATACCAAAACACACTTGCGGGTGGGTGTGTGTGTGTGTGTGTGTGTGTGTGTGTGTGTGTGTGTGGGAGTGTATTTCTGACCTCCTGGGGACCCGTTTCCTGACTTTTACTATCTTTCTGGGGTCCGAGGGTTCTTGTGGGGACCGAAGCCTGGTCCCCATGGGGGGGACTCCCCTTTTTAGGGTTAGGGGTTAGGTTTATAGGTATGGTGTGAATAGAGTTTTAGTTAGTCTTAGGGTTAGTTATAGATCAGTAATGGTTAAGGTTAGTAAAAGGGTTTGGGTTAGGTATAAATCTAGTTACTAAAATCAATGGAAGTCAATGGACGGTCCCCATAAGGATACCAAAACACACTTGTGGGTGGGTGTGTGTGTGTGTGTGTGTGTGTGTGTGTGTGTGTGTGTGTGTGTGTGTGTGTGTGTGGGTTTGTATTTCTGACCTCCTGGGGACCCGTTTCCTGACTTTTACTATCTTTCTGGGGTCCGAGGGTTCTTGTGGGGACCGAAGCCTGGTCCCCATGGGGGGGAATCCCCTTTTTAGGGTTAGGGGTTAGGTTTATAGGTATGGTGTGAATAGAGTTTTAGTTAGTCTTAGGGTTAGTTATAGATCAGTAATGGTTAAGGTTAGGAAAAGGGTTTGGGTTAGGTATAAATCTAGTTACTAAAATCAATGGAAGTCAATGGACGGTCCCCATAAGGATACCAAAACACACTTGTGGGTGGGTGTGTGTGTGTGTGTGTGTGTGTGTGTGTGTGTGTGTGTGTGTGTGTGTGTGTGTGGGTTTGTATTTCTGACCTCCTGGGGACCCGTTTCCTGACTTTTACTATCTTTCTGGGGTCCGAGGGTTCTTGTGGGGACCGAAGCCTGGTCCCCATGGGGGGGACTCCCCTTTTTAGGGTTAGGGGTTAGGTTTATAGGTATGGTGTGAATAGAGTTTTAGTTAGTCTTAGGGTTAGTTATAGATCAGTAATGGTTAAGGTTAGGAAAAGGGTTTGGGTTAGGTATAAATCTAGTTACTAAAATCAATGGAAGTCAATGGACGGTCCCCATAAGGATACCAAAACACACTTGTGGGTGGGTGTGTGTGTGTGTGTGTGTGTGTGTGTGTGTGTGTGTGTGTGTGGGTGTGTATTTCTGACCTCCTGGGGACCCGTTTCCTGACTTTTACTATCTTTCTGGGGTCCGAGGGTTCTTGTGGGGACCGAAGCCTGGTCCCCATGGGGGGGACTCCCCTTTTTAGGGTTAGGGGTTAGGTTTATAGGTATGGTGTGAATAGAGTTTTAGTTAGTCTTAGGGTTAGTTATAGATCAGTAATGGTTAAGGTTAGTAAAAGGGTTTGGGTTAGGTATAAATCTAGTTACTAAAATCAATGGAAGTCAATGGACGGTCCCCATAAGGATACCAAAACACACTTGCGTGTGTGTGTGTGTGTGTGTGTGTGTGTGTGTGTGTGTGTGTCTAACCTCATTTGCAGGTGAACAATCCATTAACTGGTGAGTGCAAAATCAATCCCTTAATCGAAAAAAATCTATCAAAAAATCAGCTGATCGGATGGACTGAAGGGAGTTTAATGCTTTTCTCTGATGCTCCACACCTCCCACTGTCCCACTGCTTTAGGCAAGGCAAGGCAAGTTTATTTGTATAGCACAATTCATGTACAGGACAATTCAAAGTGCTTTACATGAAACAAAAGCATAAGTAAAAGAATGAAAACATGATTTAAATAAACAATTAGAACAAAGGACAGCTTAAAAGCAACCGTGTGGATTTGGACTTTCTAATAAAACTTTATGTAAATGCAGCGGAGAACAGGTGGGTCTTTAACCTTGATTTAAATAAACTGAGTGTTTCAGCTGATCTGAGGCTTTCTGGGAGTTTGTTCCAGAAATGTGGAGCATAGAAGCTGAAAGCAGCTTCTCCATGTCTGGTTCTGACTCTGGGAACTGATAAAAGACCAGATCCAGAAGACCTGAGGAGTCTTGTAGGTTCATACTGGGTCAGGAGGTCACTGATGTATTTTGGTCCTAAACCATTCAGAGCTTTATAGACCAGCAATAGAACTTTAAAGTCTATCCTCTGACGGACAGGCAGCCAGTGTAAAGACCTCAGAACTGGACTGATGTGGTCCACTTTTCTGGTTTTAGTGAGAACTCTAGCAGCAGAGTTCTGAATGAGCTGCAACTGTTTAACTGATTTTTTAGGAAGACCAGTAAAGATGCTGTTACAATAATCAAGCCGACTGAAGATGAATGCATGGACTAGTTTTTCCAGGTTTTGTTGGGACATTAAATCTTTTATCCTAGAGATGTTCTTCAGGTGATAATAGGCTGATTTAGAGATTGCCTTAATGTGTTTTTCAAAGTTTAGGTCTGAGTCCATCACTACACCCAGATTTCTGGCCTGGTTGGTGGTTTTTAGGTGTATTGACTGAAGCTCTGTGGTGACCTGCAGTCGTTTCTCTTTGGCTCCAAAAACAATCACCTCAGTTTTATTTTTGTTCAGCTGAAGGAAGTTGAGGCACATCCAGTCATTAATCTCCTCAACGCATTTACTGAGAGCAAGTACAGGACCTCGGTCTCCTGGTGACATTGTGATATATAGCTGTGTGTCATCGGCGTAGCTATGGTAACTAACATTATTGCTCTTTATGACCTGGGCCAGTGGGAGCATGTAGATGTTAAACAGAAGAGGCCCCAGGATGGAACCCTGGGGAACTCCACAAGTAATTCTGGTCTGCTCAGATGTAAAATTACCTACTGACACAAAATACTTCCTGTTCTCCAAGTATGTTTTAAACCAGTTTAGTACAGGACCAGAAAGACCCACCCAGTTCTCCAGTCGTTGTAGTAATATAATGTGGTCGACTGTATCAAACGCAGCACTTTAATCTCAGTCTTATTTCCTTTGGAATAAGACGTAAAGATGTCAAATTGAAAACTAAACGAGTGAAGATGAATCCCAAGGTCCTGCTCCTTCACACTGATCCTTTATCATCAGGTCATACAGGAAGGAGCAGGAAGAGATCAGTCCAAACAACTCCTCCACAGTGCCTGGAACCCACACATACAGTACACATCCCTCTCCACAGCTATTACACAACATACATTACATAATTCAAACAACGTGTCGCTGTGTGAGATTGAGTTTTGAGTTGCCCTCCTTCACAAACTCCCACACAGTTCTTTGAAAGCAGTGGTACCAGAGGGGAACATGTCCGCGCTCGAGCTGGCACCCCCGCCACATCAACACATTTCATGATTCTGCAAGGGACATTAAAAAAGAAAATAACAAAAGCTAGTTCAGATGAACTCACAACATGTTGGTTACACAACAGGCTGCTTTAAGAGGAGAAACACTGGAGAACAATCATCTGAGAGGAAGATGCAGCTGCAGACAGCAGTGCTGATGTCACAGGTCACTTTACTACTGCTCATTTCAGCTGAATAAAGAGGCCATCTAAAAAATCAGATGCTCATATTAAAACTTTTCTATCATTATTCTAATTTCTCTTCATTAAGAGTCCAAAAACAACGATCTAGTATGAGGAAGCACATTGTAAGAGTTTTAGGAGTTTTTCACTTTGGGACAGGAAGTAATACATCAGGTTTAAAGGCCTGGGACAGATCTCAGTCCTGCCATATGAACAGCACAATGTCATTCAGGATCACAGACTCAGCAGCTGCACAATGCAACAGGGACAATAAGAGTTCTGTAGATTTAAAGAGACCCTTCCATTAAAAATGGTTTTTCTGAGGTTTCTGTTGAATATTTTAGCTCCACAGGTGTTCTTACCTTCATAGTGGGTGTGAAAATAGGTCAACAACTTCTCTTTCAGTTTTAATCTCTCAAACTACGCAGGTGGTGATAAAACCCGAGTTCTCCCGAGTTTGAACGGCCTGTATCTGTTTCATCACAACTCCTTTGTTCGTTAGTATTCATCAGCTCCTGCAGTTGAAACCACACCTAGCATGCTGCTGGCTAAAAGCTGTTAGCATAAGACGTAGCAAACAGGAAGAGACTCTGTGTCCTGTTGCCATGCACAGCAGGGCAGGAAACAGTATACCTTGCTCTCATAGGCTAGTTTGTTAGCCAATCAGAGTCCAGCAAATTCGAACAATGAATATGAACGAGCTGCTGCCGAAGCAGCCTGACGGAAGGAGCCGGAACCACCTGAATTTTAATGCAGACAGATTGAAAGGTCTGTTAATCAGTGTTTCCTGATGTTTTTTAGATATAAAATGTTTCATATTACAGGTTAATACTTAAGAAATAACCACAAAGTCCTGAAACTTGTATGAAATGGCCTCTTTTACAAACAGATCAGTTACATCCTGGGAGTGAACTGCAGAACGTCTCGGTTCCACCTGCATTCAAATGAAAGAGGTCGGACCTTTTCCCCTCTGATAACTGCTGAGGATGAAATGTGACAGCAAAAAAAACGTGAAGCTAGAAGCCACAGCCTGAATGTTCATGCAAGGATTCAATGATTCAGAAAATACACTGGCAAGGAAATAAGTGTGAATCTGGATTAAAATTACAATGTCACCACTGTGCATCAGCATATTCTTACAGTAGGATGAAGTAAAATCAGATACGCCGGCTGTTAAAAACCTGCATTGAATACTAACTGTCAGTGTGTTTATCTGTCCACACTCTGTTCTGGAGATTCATAAAGACCCCAACAAACAATGAGCTGGTGCCCAGCAGACAATCTAACATGCACAAAGTCCCATTTTAACCGCACCTGTTATCAATTGTGCAATCAAAACATCCTGCACAATCACCAGGTCAAAAACAACTAATGACATCTCTTTCATCAGACAGGTGACTGAGTAGAAGAACAGCTTCTGAACTGTCCGACCTTACCAGCAGCTTTTATCAGAGCAGATGTTTCAACAAGAATCCTAAACATCAGCCACAGAACAGGAACACAAGAACAGACTCAGGTCTCCTGATAGACCCTTTAAACCTGTGGTCCCCAACCTTTTTATCACCGCGGACACTTGACAATTTTACTGCGGCCCAGGGGGGGTAACCGAAAGAATCCGGTCATTTTTCAAAATAAATGATTGTTCCAACTCAGATAATTTTAAAAAATAAACAGAAATATTTAATTATTTCTTGTGCGGCCCATTAGTAATTGATCCACGGACTGGTACCGGTCCACGGCCTGGGGTTGGGGACCGCTGCTTTAAACACCAGACCCAAACATCTATGGTGGATCTTTGATAGTCCTCGGGGCAGAGCTTCAGGCAGACAGAGACATGCATGAAATGAGCTTCGTCCCTCAGAGTCAGACGGGGTCTGTGATGAGGGGGATGAGGCGTCATGTGGTAATAACTTCACAGCCCGAGAGCAGCCGGGGGATGGGTGTTTGAAGAGGAGAAGAAAAGCCCGTTCTAAAGGTGCCAATGTCCCAGAAAAAACACAAAAACACAGGAGCTCTAAAAAGTTATTTCATTTTTGTTCAGAACATATTTCATCAACATTTATTAATTTGTTAGCAGAGCAGCAATTGTATTAATAAGATCTGGATAAAAGAAGAAGACAGAGTTTGATTTGACACAGCGGTCTCAGGTTCAAATGAGACGTGACAGCTATAAAACAAAACAAAGAGTTCAGAAACACAAACATTAACTCGTCTTGTTGGAGTCACAAAAACAACAAGAATCTGTAAAAGAATATCTCCGGATGTGGAAGTGTTTAAATATCTAACCTCCTCTGCTCTTCAGACTGATATTTCTGAACTGCGACTCTTCTAAAAGACAGATGTACATGGAAAGATTCACAGTGTCTCTCTGGAGAGCATTTTATTTCTCAGGCTGTGATGAGCTTCTTTGTTCTCCCAGCATCCATCTGGGCTCTCGTTCCCATTCTCCTCCTTCTCCTTTTGTTTCTGTCCGACTGCCTGCACCACATGTGCCACATATGTAAAGCTTCTTGTGGTAGGAAATCATACATCTGTTGTAAATCCTTTATACTTCCCTGACAGATTATGTAATGTTATAATGAGGACTGATCATGCAGCCTGAACATGTCCATGATTCACTGCTGTAACATGTTTTTTATTGAGAAGACCGAGGCAGCGGGACAGTGTGGGACAGATAATGTGAAGGTCATTGGTCTTCTGACCTTTAAGTGACCTTTTGAGATCATCACTTTATTCTGTTGCTTCAATTAAGTCTTTTTAAAAAAGTATCTAATAAATCTAATAAAACCTCGTCACACCTTCCTTCAACTTAAAAAAACCTTTACAAAGTTCTTCACAGGTTACACTTTCAGTTTCTCTGTAAAAGTTGAAAATCTTAATGTTTTGCATTCCTACTGCTAAAACTATAACATTGATTTATTTAAAAATTATTTAAATGTTGAATATCTAAAGAGTTGCCATGATTTCTGGTTTAGACATTTACACCTTGTAATTAATGACTTTCAGAGCTGTTTAATTATTCATCTCATGCTATAATTAGAGCACAATGAGAAGTATTAACCAGGACATCTCTTTAAAATAAACATGTTATATTATTAAAAAAAGGTTGAATGATGGCTGAAATATACAAACACAAAACAAAAGAATCTAAATTTGACTAAAATTCGGCTTAAATTAACCGTAAATAATTGTTTTAGTGATGAAAAAGCAGAAGTTTTAACTGAAACATTATAAAAACCTCCTGCTGGTATCTAAGCTCATCTTAGACAAGCAGAATTTTGAATTTCTCCGTTTTCAACGTCTAAAGATTGAAACAGATTTGCTGTTACCTTCAATCCAAACAAAACACCACAAATACAGTATTAATAAAAAGTACATATTCATTTTCACACACTAACTAGATTTAGCAGGTCTGGGGCTTTTCCTCTTCTACTCGCCAAAAAAAACAGATAAAAGAGAAGCATTTCTGCACGTTTGTGTAGTTATTTAGAGCACGAGTGTCTCAGGAGAATATGAGTGTTTTAAGTGAGAACAAAGACTGTTGGATGACGGATGAGCCTCTGTGTGAGAAGACGACACAGAAATAATCAAAATCCATCAAAAAACTGCTTTCAGCTGACTGTGTGGTGAGGACGTCGTTTCTTAATTGGGACTCCTCATCAATTAAAAAAGGGCCATATGCTCCAACACGAGGAGGATGAGAGATGAGACTCATTAAAACCAGAGCTGGAAAAACTGTAGCATGAACGAGAAGTCTCAATAAGTGAATCTAGAGTAAAAAACGGCTTCTCTCTGTCTTATATTTCATTGTTTTTTAATTATTTCACACATTCACTAAGCAGAAAAACATCGTCACCTCAGCGCACAACTAGCCAGAGAAAAGCTATTAACCACCAGGTAATATGGCACATTATTGATATAATTTACAACAGATTACTCCATCACCCAGTTGTGTGTTTTTGAGTCTGCGGTTTGTTCCCTGGGGCAGCTGAGCACACAAGTAGAACCCATCTGTTAGTGTTGTTGGCAGCTGTTTGTGTGCTTGTGTACCACCACGAGGGGGGGGGGACATGACAGATCACTGCTCCAAATGACAGCGGGCAGAAACAAAATAAATGACACCACGTATTACACACACAATCAATACTGAAGCACAGCAAACACACACATACCCTCATTACAACAACATAACTCCATGTTCAAAAGGAACGGCATGCCACCACCCTGCACGGCCCACAGGGAAAACATTTGTTACAGAGATGACATCTAGAAAAAATGGGTGGGTCGTTCAGGCTTCATTAACATAAAAATACTTCCTGGATGTTAATGACATATGGGCATTTTTGGACCCAAACTAAAATTCCTCGTAAACATAGTTTGATGTTGGCAGAGTTTGTTTTAATGTTTGAGAGATCAGATAAAACTCTTGGCTTGTGCTTTCTCTTTTACAGCCTGCAACAAATCCCAACACCAATAAACCCTTCATCCAACACACCAAAGTCTGCAGCTAATGCTTCATGTAGAGGAAAAAGCTTTAGCCTGTAAGTGGGAATGGGAGTGCAGAGAGGCTTCCCTCCATCTTTACAACCCTTCTGCACCCACAGCTTTACATTACACTCACAATGAGCTCATATCCAGCAGCCCCACGTGTAGAGAAGACGGTAAGAGCTCCGAGACACAAACAACTTTATCACCGCTCTGTCTCTGTGCGCTTATTGTCCAACTTATCTGGCTTTCATTATCTCTGGATAGAGACTCAAAACTATCAGATTACTTCTAAATAACCCCCCCCACACACACACCTCAGGTTGTGTGGCACAAAATAAGATAAGTACTGGGGTTAGGTGGTGTCCTTCTGCAGGGGACATCTCTCTGTAGGAGGTGTTATATTCCAGGGAGAATTAATGATGTGAGTTACTGTGATGTGGTACATGTGTACTAGATACTAAACAGAACATGCAGCTTTTCTCTGAAATGAAGAGGACATTCAGTGCAGCGTTGAAGTGTTAGCTGTAGTCGTTTCTAACAGATACTCTCCAAAGCAGATACCAGTGTTGTGTGAATTATTCCAAAATAGCAAGATTTCTGCTTTATGGACTGACGGAACCAGCGGTGGGAACCTCTGGATTCCTCATGATACGATTTGCAATACAAGACTTGTGATAATGATTATCTCATGATATGGTAATCGATATATTGGTCAGGAAATAAATCTGAGATAATCTGCAGTATAACTAATAAAAAGAAAAACAGTATATTTCTAAATTTGCACTGACAATCTGTCAAACTACACTCTTAACCCGAATTAGTTGACTTTACTCGCAAATCGCGTGGAAACCCGTTGCCTTATACCACTTTAGTTTTTACAGAAGCTGAAACTGAATGTGTTGAGTTGTAATAATATGGAACCTGAAATTTTTTAGCATTTATGGTAAATGGCGTGTACTTGTATAGCGCTTTACTCAGGCCCTACGACCCCCAAAGCGCTTCACACTACGGTATGTCATTCACCCATTCACACACACACTCACACGTTTGGTGATGATGAACTACACACAGCTGTCCTGGGACACACACTGACAGAGGCGAAGCTGCCAGACACTGGCGCCGCCGGACCCTCTGGCCACCACCAAACAGGCAAGGTGGGTTAAGTGTCTTGCCCAAGGACACAACGGCCTCTGATCTCTGGGAAGAGCAGGGAATCGAACCAGCAACCTTCCAGTTACCAGACGACCCGCTCTACCGCCTGAGCCACGGCCGCCCCTTTAGGGTGTTACAAGTTCCCACAAAGATAATTCAGCTACTTATTTTATATACCTACAGTTCAAGGTGTTAAACGCAGCTGAGGGTGCTGACAGTCCGGTGTAGCTAACGGCTCTTCCCGCCGAGTGGTCAGTGTTGGCTCCGCTGAACTTGCTTTGTGACGTGACCAGGGACGTTTCTGAATTAGGCCCCTCCCCTTTGTTATAAAACTAAACGTACAAAGTTATCTCTACTAATCCTGATTAGTGCAATTAATCTTCTAGGCTAAATAGTCCAATCAACTAATAATGTTTAGTAATGATAGCTTGTTTTTACAAAACACAACAGTATAAATAATGATCACTCAGAAGTTTAAGTAGAAACAAAATCTGGGATTACAGTGTAGTGTCTTCCTCACAGTGAGAATGTTTCAGTGCAACATTTCTATGAACAAATACAAGCGTCTCCTCAACAGCAAGCAACACTAGATTACTGCAACATTCTTATAAATAACTTTCTCAACACTTTGACTTGTAGGCTGCCGGCGCATCGTTCTTCTTCTGTTTCTTGCTTGATTCCACCAGTTCTCCTCCCGTCGTGTGTCCGTCCATCTCTGTATCCTCTTGCCTGACGACTTCCACCCACTTCTCCATCGCTCCCATGAGGAGCGCCCCCTGGCGGACCGCCAAGGAATTACTCTAAACATTGAACATTTATAGCGACTGTATGTGATATAAAACTATCGATTCTTGGCGAGAGCATATCGACAACTGATCAGGAGACAAAAATATCTTGATATATCATCATATTGAAATACTGTCACACTCCTAGTCAGAGCCAAGTTATACTGAAATTACAACTAAGTTGTTAAAGATTTGAAAACACTCCTTCCTTTCACTTCTCATAGAAAACCTCCAAAAAACAACCAAAGACATCAGTATACTGCCTTAGGAAACAAGTTCCCAACACAGATCCTTTATTGATTCTTCAAAACAAATTTTAAAAGTGTGACATCTGACAGATGAAATGATGTTTAGAGCTGTAGCTGAATGAAAGCAGATGATGATAGAAACTAAAGCTCCACATGAGCCAGATAACACTGGGACGGGGTGCATGATGGATGAAAACATGACTGAAGCGAGGGGATATGTGGCTTTTCTTGCAGCTGGTAATATAAACAGTTACATAACTGTCCCTCTGAAGACACGTATTGTGAGCTAGAACCAACAAAGAGATGGAAACAAGGAGAATGTTTCAGTTCAGCACTTCCTGTCCTGTTTTAGGAAGATTCAGTATTATTCTAGCAGCCAGGTTTGAGTAGGTTTTGGTGATGAACATTGATACGATACTTCAGGTCAGATTGTGTTGTTTTCCTCCAAAGTTTCATACTGTAACACGTGCAAAAGGACTAAAAATTAGTGGCATGCTGAAGAGTTTGACACTGCAAGAGAAGCTTTTCCAAATCACTCTGCTAGAGTAGCAGCACACACACACTGGAAGCTTGTTACAGTAGCTGTTATATTAGTAGAAACTTGTATCTTTCAGAGTTTTTATTTTGTTCCAAACGATTTAAATATGTTTTATTCTTGATTGGATGCTGAGATGCTCGAGGGTTTTCCACTGTTACTCACTCTTTACCATCTGTTGGCATGAGATGGTTGTTTCCAAGTGAGACCAGCTGATTCAAAGGCATAAATAAATTGAAACCCAAAATCCCTGATGAGTTACATAGGAGAGATCCTGGGTGCACTTCCTAATGATTTGTATTCATCTTTGCTGAATCCTTCAGATAAGTTTAAAGAAGTTTCATAGCTGAAATACAAGACCGTAAATGTTTTTCCTTCTTTCCTGTTTTTCTTTTCTTGAAATTTTGCCTGCTGTGCCTGCAAAGCAGAGACAGAACGAGAATTTAAACTGTTCCTTCCATCGATCATAATGGGGAACATGAGATCTCTCGTACATAAGATGGACAAGCATGAAATTCTAATGAAGATCTAACATGATTAATGGGAGTGTATTAACGTGATTTCCTGAGACATGTCTGCTGTTGCTAAGCTACAGACCCAAAACCCCAAAGTATTTGGTACTTGACAAGAATTATATCTGGAGATTTTAACAATGCCCCTTTCTCTTCTACCTTTATAACTTTTTAATACTTTTTCAGAAGAAAATAAGTTAGATTTGTTTTACTCAAACATCAGATGCATAAAGCTCCTCTGGAAGACCTGCTCTTAGCACGGTCCATAATGATCCAGGTCTTTCTATACTTGTTATATAAGTCCATTGTTCAGAGGCAACCTTTGGTCAAAATAAGAGTGAAGAGGTCACAGGAAGCTGAAGAAACTCAAGGATGTTTTGAATCACCAGACAGGGACACACTCTGTGAGACATGTGGAGAGGACATCAATGCTGTGACTGCATGTGTGACTGACTATGAACACAAGCTTCAAGCAGAAGGAGGATCTGTTAGAAGAAGCTGGTGTTCCTTTCTCCTCCACCTCCTGCCTGTCTGTATCAAGCAGTCAGGTGAAGATGCAGCTGGAGAGACTGAAAAGAAACTGCAGGTCCAGATGGAGTTAGATCCAGAGTTCTAAAGGCTTGTGCAGATCAGCTATGTGGGATTCTGCAGCATCTCTTCAACCTCAGTCTGACTGTACTCTCACCATTCCTTTTCACTCTGTACACCTCAGACGTTCAGTCCAGGTCAGAGACCTGTCATCTGATCTGGAGTCTCTTGAGTTGATTGTCCAAAGGAGGAGGAAGAACATGATGGAAAACCTTCATCATCCTCTTCACAACACAGTAACTCAACAACAGATTTCCCTCTTGAGAATTGTACATTTATTTTTATTGAATCAAACTGAAGTGAACTGAATGAATCTGATCCAAGATGGAGGAACAGATTTGACTGCCATTTAATGGAGGATCAGTAACGTGACCTCAGAGATCAGACGGGTTGGAAATAAGTGCTGGGATTTCTCATGTGCATAAGATTCTTGATAAAACACACACTGACCTAATCTTCAGGGTTTTCCTTCACCGTGCTCATGGGAGGGTCCTCACTTATCCATTCAGCTCTTATACAGTCATGTGTAACAACATGGTGCATATTATTGTTATTCTCAGCTTTAATTTGACCTTGTTTTAGGACCTGGTAAGTATCAGATAATTAAATCAGAATTCTGAAATCTTAGAACTGAATTCTGAATTGTAGAATGATTTTCTTACCTTTTATCAGGTCAATATGTTTAGATTCACAGAAAACAAAACTAAATCGCCTATAGGCGCCTTTATTTATTAACAAAATATAATCATCTGATGTTATAAACAATCACGTTTCTCATCAGTTAGAAAGGGAAGTCCAGCAGTGGGTCAAAAAAATGGAAAACTCACAGGCCAGTATGACCATTTATGGTCAGTCAGTGTTCTACGAGGTTGTTAAATAAATCAGAGGGTCTCCAGAGAGAAAAGCAAAACAGTGAAGGCTCCTTCCTGTTTCATCAGAAAAGCAAACAACTCAGGTACCACTGTAAATCTCTGTTGGTATGTACGTTGCAGCTGTATCTATATGACAAAACATCTGCTTTATGTGATGAAACATAAGGCGTAACAAGTCATTAACACTATCCATGAAAAAAGTAGTCCCAAACCTCCGAACCAGACAGGACACCAATCTTCTTTATTAATGTAGCAAGTTCCTTCATTTAAAGAAGATTTCAGTACAGATAAACAGACAAACTGTAATACAGATCATTTCATGTCATTGTCCACATAGTAGTTCATTCCCGGTCAATCAGTGTCTGTGGAAAAACTATTCTAACCCTCTGAGAGTCCCAACAGTACATGCCATTCTGCATTCTCCCCTCCAATCACAGCGAGACAGCAAACATCTAGCCTATTTATTTAGATTTTTTTTCTTGGCTGTTGTTGGCTGGAAACAGAAATTCCCAGCATTTGACTCTCAGATTGACGATCATGTCATGAAGTCCGTCAGATAAGTGAGTAAGTGGCTTCTGTATGCAAAAAGATGAGATGATTCCTTTCAAACAAAACAGTCATATTCAAATGACCCGTTTAGTTCTGTGTATAAACTAACCAGCTGGAAAGTCCCTTTTTAACAACTACATAAAATAGATGCTACATACGAGAGCTTAAAGAATTTCTGTATGTGAAGAAATAAAAACACAAAAGCACCCTTCCTATCTGAACATTAATATAATGGATATTTGTCTTCTTATCAGTATATAAAGACTAAATTACTAAAACCTTTATTCCAGGTTTGATGAACCATCAAACATTTAAATACTCAGCTGTATAAAAACTGTCAGATCAAAGATAAGAAGCACGTGGATGTTGTTCTGCACCACTCTTATTCCCTTTGCTCTTTAGAGGGAATCAGAGGCTGCACATCATACATCATCAAACTGAATGAGAAAACTGTGGAAGGTTGTCATGATAAACAGGAAATGTTAACAAAAACAAGCCGGGGGTGCAGTTTTTCCATTCAAAGCCTGGTGACAGATAGGAAGCAGGAATCTGGGTCTGAGGACGAACAACAAGAACCTGAGGTGTTTTTTCAAACGACTGACTGAAGCAAATGCCAGAATATGGAGGTGATTCATGTTTTTTTGCATCTACCTGATAAAACATCCAAAACAAACTTTGAATTCTACTTTTACCTGAGAGGAGAAATGTTCTGGTATGTGTAGCAACCACAAACAAATCACCTGAGAAATGTCTGGATAAAAATATTCCATCAAGTCTGACGAAAGAGAAAGTTGGAAATAAGCAGCTTCAGAGAGACACGAGACACGGGAGACGTGAGGACGGTTTCAGATGTATGATGTGAAAGTTGATCAACTGCAGTGCAGCAGAAAAATAAATTCATACATCAACAATTTGACTCAAACACAGAAAAATGATAGGAGTTAAAAGATTTACTTGACCAAAAGGAAAATGGAAATCTGACACGTTTCTGCAGACTCCAAAAGATGAAAGAGAACAACAATCTAGAAACCCCACATTTCATCATGTAGTAGTTTCTGATAAGAACTTTTAAAGAGACATTTCCAACAACAAGACGAGACTCAGACTATTATCTAAACCAGCTGTATCACATGCCACCACTTCCAGACAGTCACACACACAGAACGCTCTGTTGTGTCGTCTCCTACCTGGACCTGTCCTTTGCCCATGATCTTGTCCACGATCTCGTTGTCGTCCTTGTTGAGCATGCTTTTATCGTAACACTTCTCGTAGCACAGGATCCGCAGGTACTGGGAGCCCTCCAGCTCAATCTCAAACTCCTGTGGAACAACATGCACGTGGAGACTGAGATCAGTTTTTAGCACAAAGACCTAGACTTTAAATATGTTGGTGACTGACTTCATTCCACTGAGGCTCTGTGGTGTTTCTGAAGACCCGGGTCTTGGCTTTGCTCACAAAGTAACCAAACGAATCCACTTCAAGTGTGCAGTAAAGATCTAAAAGAAAACACAGACAGTAGACGAGTCAGATAAGGACATGATACTCCTGTAGTCCATCCCTGTGGTCCAGCAAGCAGCTGCTGCTATTTAGGTAGAGAAAAATAAACTTTAATAATCTAAGTAAATAGCAACATAAATAGTTTTAACACTACTTTTGAAATAGTATTTGCATAAACCTGCAACATATTTTAGCCTGAAGTTGTTTTAAGACCGTATTTATTTGCTTTGACCTCGGTTCCACTTGACTTGTGAAGCTGGTCACAACTAACTAACTTAATGTCCCTCAGCGTAATCTACACCACAGAAGATGTTGATTATTTTCCACAAAAACACACTTCAAAATATCTGAATTATTGCTTGAATGTGTTTTGTTTGAAGTTTGGCTGAATATCAGTCTGAAAGTGTTTCTTAATAATCCCATCCAGCTACAACTGCAGGTTGTTTTCATCAGTAAACAACACGTGTTGCATCAGAACACATTTCTGACAGAAAGAATGTTTGATAGTTTTTATTAAAGTCCAATTTCATTGATGTGGTTGTGAATAAATGAGTCATCTGGCAGCAAATTTGTACCAAATGTGGATTTACAAGTTAAAGAAAAGGAAAAGGCTGCATTCCATTCAAGAGGAGAAGACCTGTAATTTGTTAATATGTTGTGGTTTGTCAGCTGACAGACATCAATCTCCTGCATGTGTAAACAATCAACCCTCCTCCAGTCAGAACATCCTCATCTGCTGAGACCAGCTCACACTCAGAGCTGTTAACTCTGTTTCTTATGATGCCAAAGCAGCTGCACATCCTGCAGCCAGCAGCGCATCACTCAGGGTTACTCCCGTCTGACAGCATGATGGACAGGTGTGACCTCTCACCTGGACGGTCTCTATGCATGATGCAGGGGATGATGTCACTCACAGAGGAACACAGAGGAACGTGGAGTCTCACTCCATCTGGTTCTCCTCCTTCATCCTTTGTTTTCTCAGCATGGAAGACATGCTGGAGTATGAAACACAATCCTGATCATTTATTTACCAGATAACAATAAGCTTACAGCTTTATTTGCAACTCTTTGTATGTACAGTTGCAGCTGTGATTTGTCTTGACTGGAGGAAAGGCAGAGAAGGGACAACGGTTTAAATATAGCAACTGTGCATGTGCAGAGAATGAGTGGACGATAAGTCTCTCTAAAAGTTGACTTTCTCTCCACCTGTAACAGGTTTAAGTGCAGAGACTCAAACAGGGCGGAGGAGAGCAGGTTTAGAGAAGCTTTTTGTTTCCTTGCACTGGATTCTGGAGGAGGGTCTTTAAAAAGTAGGACAAGATTCCACGAGTTTTCATGTTCCTGGCAGGTCACCATCAGGTTCAGTCTATAATTGGTCAGCATTGGGTGTTGACCTCTGAATGAAGGGGTTAATGGATACCATCCTTTTTCATCTCAACTGGCTGAGCAGCCATCATGGTGTGTGAGGAGGCTAATCTTTGCCCTGGGCTGTGCTGTGAATGCTGGGTCAAACCTCGACTTCACAGAATTCAAAGACAAGCGATAATCTGTTAAAACAGTCACAACTTACCGCCACCAGAGTGGCTCTTTGGAAGTTTACTGAAAGGCTTCAGAAGAAAATATTCATCTTGTGGAACAAACACAATAAGCAGAGAACAGACAGAGTCTGTTTTTATTGAATCCAGAAAGAGAAAGCTGCTGACACTAAATGAGAATATGTCGATCCAGGAGTCAGAGGAACAAGAACAGTGTGTTTTCTTTTACTAGTTTCATGAACTGGAGAGAAAGACAAAGCAGTTGATTCTGAAATGGGACTTTAAACTCAAACAGCTGAGTCGTCTCATGTTCAGGTCTCCCTGTGTGATGATGTTTACAGTTCATACTACATGTTCTCCTCCTGATCTGTTCTGGTTCTGATCTTATTCACATAGAACGTGGGTTGAGAAGCAGTTACAGGCCAATAAGATACCAGCTATCAGACAAACATAAGAAGAAATTAAGTGTTTTCCACCTTTTTATTAGGTCAAACCCGTCGCCTCCACAAACACGCTCAGCTTCCACTTTCTGGTGCTGTGACCCAGTTAGAATAAGTTTGCCCTGGGCTGAATTCAGAACCCCTTCCCACTGAGGAGAGATCACTGTGACACAAATAACTGCTCAAACAAGAACTTCAACTACATGCTTACGTGACTTTTTATCCTAAAAAAGAGACAAATATTTGTTTTTTCCCATGTCTTAATCACACTAAACAATAATAATATCATTCTTCACTGCAGACAGATTCTCAGATTTACACAGAAGAAGTTATGAAGACCAGAGTAACCTCAAACAACACCAGCACGTAGCTCACCTCACACCACCTCCACGGTGTGCACAACCCACCCTAAATCTACATGCACGCTTCACAACACACAACCTTTAACAGTGACGCCACCCAACTTCTTTCCACTTCCTGCATTTTTAAACCTGTCAGCTCACAGCGCTCCATCAAGGATCAAAGGGAGAGGGGGAGAGAGAGAGAGAGAGAGAGAGAGAGAGAGAGAGAGAGAGAGAGAGAGAGAGAGAGGGAGAGCTTTCCAATCCGTTACCTGGGAAATTCTACTGAACTATGTTCTGTCATGTAACAGGTAAAAATAAAGAAAAAGGAATCAGATTTTTCCGTCTCTGGTTCATCTCTTGATATTTGAACTGGTACTTGTGCAACAAACGGTACAGAATGTTCCGGTCAAGCACCAGCTGTTCACTACTGACACGTCTGACACAGCCTTTCTGGGTTTCTCTGACCATCTTATTCTGCTGATAATGAGCATATAAATACAGCTTTCCATGTGCAAAGTGACACACAGGAGCATCTGAGCATGTAATCTGAGAGTAACAGCATGTTCAGAAACTGCTTCATTCAATGAGTCTTACTTTGGTTCCAAAACTTAATGAGACCCTTTAATTATCTGATTCAACATTCTGAATAAAACAGACTGCAACAACCAACATACAGTACATGCACAGAAGCAGGACTATGTGCAGAAGTGTGGTTTCTCCAAAAAATGAAATAAATAAAAGCGTTTTGAGCTTGAGGACGACTCACTGGCTGATTCCTTGAATCCCTTGGCAGAATGGACGATCACATGCAAGAAGCCGTACAGACCAGGAGTCTCCTCATCTGGAAAACAAGCACACGGGGAAGTTAATACAACATTAAAACACATTCACAGTATTCAAAAGTGAGAATGGGAGTCTGTGTTCATAGAGCAGTCACTGCACCACACAGGCTGAAATAAAGAACTCCATAAAGATTCATTCAGGTTGATCTGTCAGGGATACGGAAAAATACAAGCAAAAATACTATGAGACAAAACTTTTATCTAACCAAGTAAAAACAAATTATACTCAAACTATTTTCCTTAACAACATAACTATAATAAGCACAATCTTTCTATAGACATGACGACTGGCCCTAATCCATCTGTGTTTGTCTCTTTCCTTTCAGCTCAGACCCCAGTCGGCTCAAGCAGAAGGCCGCCCATCCTGAGCCGGGTTCTGGTTCTGGTTCTGGTTCTGGTTCTGCTAGAGGTTTCTTCCTGTTAAAAGGGAGTCATTCCTTTCCACTGTCACCAATCGTGCTGCTCAGGATGGAGGATTGAGGTGAATTAACAATTCAACCCAATCAGCTGGTTCCTTAGATTGAAAATGTTTTTACTAATTTGTTAATTTTTCTGTAAAGTGCCTTGAAATGACTTTGTTATGAACTGGAACTTTATAAATAAATAAACTTGAAACTTGGACGCTCAGAGACAAATGAGAGATGTTTCCTCTTTATGGGGTTTAAACTGTTGATAAACCTCCTAAAAACTGGATGCATGAAACAAGATGGTGAAACTGGGATAAGCAAGCAGAGTCTTTCATAATACCAGCTGAGCTGGGTGCTGAGTTCAGACTGACCCCCCCGCCCCCCATCTCGCTGAGTCTCACCAACAAACACAAGAAGAAGAAACATTCCTGCTCTGACTGAATCCTGACTGTTTTCTGGTAAATAAACTCTGATGTAGGGCAGCAGGAGTGTGTGAGAGGGGAGCAGTCGAGCCTCGGGTGTATTTTCTATATGCAGCTGCAGGATTTTACAAAGAGGTGCTCAGGGGTTTAGCTTGGAGGTGGCCTCGCTGCTTTAAAAAACCAAACAACCTTAGAATCAACATCACACCAATAAAACCAGGAATAGTTTCAAACCTACATGTAACGATTAACTTTAACCCTTTAGAAGGTTTCACTGATAACAGCTCCGTCATCTCTCTTAAACTATGTTACCAAAAGTATCAGCACGTCTGTCTTTGGAGATGTGAGGCCAGGATGCAGCTGCTCGGCCATGGAGACTCACTCCATGAAGCTCTCTGCATGATGTTCTTCAGCTAATCTGAAGCCCAGACGAGGCTCCTTTTCTCACACATGAACTTTAATGACACGTTGTTCTCAATCTGTTGGGATTAAAGGAGTTGGCCCACCCTCAGCAGCTGGAACAGGTGAAGTTTTCACCATCATCCAGAAGTATATTTGTGAGGTCCGACACTGATGTTGGATGAGAAGGTCTGACTCTCAGTTCAATCACTGTGTTGTGTTCAATCAGGTTAAAACTCTGTGCAGGTCAGTCCAGTTCCTTCACACCAAACTGACTCGTGCAGGTCTTTATGGATCTGAATTATGTTCTGTGTGCAGCCATATTGGAACAGTAAAGGACCGACGTGTTCCCACGAGGTTGGGAGCCTAAAATTCCCCCAAATCTCTTAAACATTGAGGATTCATTTTACTGAAATTCAGAGGCAAGTTCAACCCCCCAAAAGTTGCTCTGCTGGCAGTAACAAGTCCAGACTCGTCCATCAGAGAGCCAGATAAATAAAAACATGGTTCTTCACTCAGAGAGCTTGTCTCCAGAGACCAGTGGCAGCGTGTTTTACACAGCTGCACCTGATGCTTTGCACCTGGTGATGTGAGACTTCGATTCAGCTGTTCAGCCACAGAAACTCCATCCATGAAGGTCTTCAGATAATCTGAAGGCCGCATGAAGTTTGAAGGTCTGTAGCTACTGACTCTGAAGTAACTGGAACCCCAGCACTTAATAAGCAACATCTAGTAATACAGCTCCAAAAGTTTCATCTCTATTTAGAGCAGAGGTCAGCTACCTGAAACTTAGAGCTACTGCATCACATGAAGGGCGACCAGCTGGATACTCAGAATTATCTAAACATCACGTCAAATAAACGTCTTTCAAATCATTTTTTTCAAGCTATTAGCATTTCTAAATTGATACAAATGCTAATGTGCTAAAAGCAGGAAAAGCTTCGGGTTAAATGATGTTCTGCTCACAGTGAGTTGGGTTAGTTACTTCACCATGTTCGTAATCTCTCAATTAAAGTAAAAAATGTACCAAGATCCTGATTTTTCAGCTCTCTGTCAACTCGGCTATCTTTTCTGCACCCCCCCCCAACACACACACAAAAACACACGCACGCATGCACACACATACACATACAGTGGAGCACATTTTCTAATAGGCTGCCCCAGATCTGTTGTCATAGCAACTGATTCATAAAATCTTTGCACTCCACAACCAAATCTGTCACAGCTGAAGTCACTTGAAGGCGTAGTTTACAATTCTTCCCCCATATTTTAAATCTTGTATTGTTTTGTTTTTCTAATGAGGACCAATCCATCGTCTGTCCATCCATCAGCTATCCGTCCATCCGTCCGTCCGTCCATTAAAACCTCAGCAGACTGTATTAGCTTGAGTAGAAAGGCCACAATATGCAGCTTTTTTATCTCTCGTGTGTATTTTTAATGTATTTTTGTAACTTAATAATAATCCTTGACTGTAACTGAAACCAACACATGTACATGATGTGTATACTGACCTGAAGTATGAACAGATTTCAGTGTTAAAGTTAGAGGAAGACAGAAAAACAAACCACGGTTCTGATTTTACTGTTAGTTTTAACGCAAGAACAGAAACCACGACAACCACCGAACACGTTTCAGATGAGAAACTAATGACTCAAACAAAGATTGTTTTACAGAAGAAGCCCATCACTGAAAACTGAAACAATGTGCCTTTGAATGTGTTGAGTCCCGTCAGCTCATGTGTTTTCTGTATGTATGTGAGAGTCTCGGGGCATTTCAGGAGATCGGAGCAGGTTGACCAGATGGCTTTAATGTCACCCCTTCAGCCTCTGAGAGGACTTACAGCATGAACAAACAGTAAGAAGCTGAAGCTCGCTGCCGACACACTGCATGTTACTGAGCACTACGAGCCAGATGAACCTAACCCCAACGAGCACCCCCTGCTTTCATTATGCAGCTTTATGTGGGAATTTCAATGTAAAACCAGGAAAAAAGAAGAATGAGGTTTTTTTTTTAATCCCAAGTGTAGGAACATAAGAATAAAGCAGATTCTTTGTGTAAGTGTTTCTTACCATCTTTGTTGCTAGTGACAGGAATGTTGTGGACAGTTCGAAGTTTGAAACAAGAGCTGGTCAGAACCTGGAGCTCTAGAGACGTTAACACACATGTCTGAAGATCTGAAAGAAAAAAAGATCAAATGTTCATTTACTAACATTTTTTATAAAACTGATATAAAATGTATTTAATGTCGATGTTACCTTTTTTCTGGAGTTTCTGGATGCTTTCTCTCCACTCAGATCTCTCATAGTCAGAAGAGAGAAGAAAGAGAAAACTCTACAGAGAAAAACAACAAAATGGACATTCTTTCTAATTTAAAACCAGTTTTTGAAACATCTGTAAGTACAAAAGCTCCGGCATCGGATAATCTCAAGATGAAATCAATCTGTAAATAGTTAGAAAATAATCTAACAGAGGACTCGGGTGGATTCCTGTCTCCCTCTAGTGGTGAGACTTGAGGATTACAAGCAAATACATGAGGAGGACAGTGTTCATCACCTTTCCGTGTTTGTGGTGGATGCGGAAGGGGATGGTGGGGGAGTGCAGGAGCAGCCAGGACTCCTGCTCATTCATCTTCTTTCTGAGACGCTCCACGCGGCTCTGGCCCTTTGGTGCTTTCTGCAACACACAAACAAACAAACAAACAAACAAACAAACAAACAAACAAACAAACAAACAAACAAACAAACAGAAAGGTCAAAAAAGATTGTTGTTTAGAATCTATACTTTTGAAACTGTGATGATGAGCTGAATATCAGATGATCCTTCTGTTTCACAACTTCACTCAGATCAAAACAATAAGAGTTTATTTACTTTCTCTTAGATTAAATGTGGTATTGTTTTCATTTTGTCATAAACATGAAAAATGATATTTGAGTTTGAACTCTGGAACATTAACATTAAGGCTCATTTACTTAATTTCCCTTCTGGGATTAATAAAGTATTTTTGATTTGATTTGATTGATTTGATTTCCTCTGTCGACTCATTGTTTGTCTATTTACTCTATTAATTAGTTGGATTTTAGATAATAAAGTAATAATAAAGGATTTCATTAAAGCTGAATAAAGTGAGTCTGGAATCTATTCTGAAACCCATCTGGTTTCAAAGGACTGTAGATAAGCAGCTGAACGTGAGCTCTGTGTTAACTCCCGGGCTTTTTGCATCTTGCCAGCACTGTTAAGAAACAGAAAACAAAGAAATATTCCCAGCATTCAGCAGGAAGCTGTGAGTCAGAACCTTCCAGACAACAATCAGCAGAGTGGCTCCCTTCTCTGGCCTCCTGTGACTGTAAATACCAGCAGCGGTCACTCAGTGTGCCCCGGGTGGGCGAGTGTAACACTATCAGAAGGAATAACAGGAACTGCTTCTGAGCCCTTTGGTGCCGCTCGGCCCGTGGCTGAGGGTCCATTACTGAGAGCACTTCAAAGTGTTGAGTAAACGTCTTATATTTCAGCACAGCCTAAAAACACACGCTGATTCACTGGTACACTTTTTACCTGAATGTCTGGTTCTAGATTTTATCCACAGTTCCATGAATCTTTTTGTATTTTAGAAATAAAAGAAAATAGAGTTTATTTACTATGATTATAAATAATACCGATTTGTTTTTCTTTATCTATGTTTTTCTGCTTAGAGTTACAGGATCACATGATAATAAAATAAAAACACAGCTGTTCCAATAAGGAATGCCTAACTTGTCTACGTCTTCAGACGAACCCTAACATTCACTTGTTTGTGTTTATGTTTCCTTTAACAGTAAGAATCCAGATGTTGGTTAGTTCTAAGGAACACTGGAAAGTCCCACTTAAAGACAAGAAGTGAAGTGACTCACTCAGAGGGATTAGCTGTTAAACAGACCTGAACGTTAAACCCAACATGGAGTCACAAAGCTTTTCAAGACGACACTGGATTTGGATCCAA
>SSNP01000020.1:1146761-1166566 GCA_006937955.1 Pachypanchax playfairii | reverse complement strand
ACCTTCTCTTTCTGTATCTCATTCTTTAAAACTGAGATCTTCATCTTCATCTCTTCGATCTCGTGCTCCGGCAGGACTTGGATGCTCGGACACGAGTCAGAATCATCCAGGGTTTGGAAAGTCAAATCTGCCAGAGGGATGTACCACTTGCACTCGTACTGCTGGTGGCGACTGCAGACACACACGGAGACGCAGGAATCATTTATTGCACATTATAACAGATACATGACTGATAAACAATAAGAAGCACAATAAATCGGATCATTTTAGATTCAAAGTGATGAATTCATGGCTAATTTGTTTTGAACATAGGACAAATCTTTTTCAGCCTTTTCCTGCAGTTACAGATGTGTCTAAATGAAAACTGAGAACCAGCTGCTCAGCGCTGAGGAGCTTCATCATGAATGAGACCAACATGATTGTTCCTGAATGCAGTGCAGTGGATTTATTATTAGTTTGATGAAGAGTCTGTGTTAGTACTAATGATAGAATATATTTACTTAAAAGAGTCATTGAGTTTTATTTTTTAGGCCATTTTATAACAGCTGTTAAAACTCAACCTCATGTGACCAACTAGCACAGGACCGATTACTGCGTTAATATCAATTTCATTAAATGTAGTTGTTTTTGTTTTCGTTTGCAAATTTCCACACAAATGTTTAAAGGGGTTATGACATCAAAATGTACTTTTTTGAGGTTTTTGGGGTATATCATGATGTGTTGTGCACTGATGAGGCCGTGTGAACGTCCAAAGCGAGTATCAAAGTTCCCGTTTGTGGGCGGTCCGCTTTGTTTCATATTTAAAAAACGGTTGAATCGGAAAGCACCATTTTTTCCTACGTGGCATTTCATCCTACGTATTTCATAGAGTCCAATAAAAGTGCACAGTGAAGTAAACAGTCCCCCACCCAGCCCATACACCGGTAGCTGCGTTGCGCTAGCTTGTGCTGCTGCTCTTGAGAAGAGATGGCTACGCAAACGGGGACCTGTTGTGTCCAAGGATGCTCAACCCATGCTGGAAGTTTACACTCACTCCCAAAAAATGAAAAAAACAAGAGAAGAGTGGCTGAAGTTCATTTATGGAGAAGTGCCACGCAGTTATAACCTCAATTTAAAAATATGTTCAGCTCACTTCACGGAGGACTGCTTCCATAACTTGGGTGAATTCAAGTTGGGATTGTCAAAGAAACTGATTTTAATTAAAAATTCTTTACCAACCCTGAAGGAGGCGACCACATCGTCAATACCTGTAAGTTTATTTATTTAATAAAATGCTGCCTTGCCTGATAAACGTTTGTTCGTGGTCTGAAGAGTTCATGATGCTAGCATGTGATAGCCGCTCTAGCAACAATGTCCGTGAGCAACAGGTTTATCATACCATATTGTGAATCTATTTTCATTGATAACATCTGACAGCACTGTTTATTCGCTCATGTGATTAGTTGAGTTTTATGTGTTCACCCCTCCGTCTTCCTCAGAAGACGTTTCAGGCTCGAACATATACGGTTGTAAACGTCCACTCGCCATGTTACTGGACTGTTGACGGAGCCGAGAAGAAAGGCTTGTTGCGGGCAATGGTTGTAACCAATCAGAGCGAAGTCAGCCAGGGAGACCCACATATCATTAATGAAAGGAACCGTGTTGCTGAGAAGAGGATTCTGACCTGCCCGTACACCCCCGCCCTGTTAGTTTTTTAATCAAATTCTTTTGAGAGTTGACATATGCGGGCATATCTACTACATGAAATAGCTTTACGCCAGTTTAAACAGTGATGTCATCACACCTTTAAAATGTATCAGAGTAACTGAGGCCTGCAGAGTCAGACATGTCTGACCAGTCTGGTTCGACACCGGGGTGAATTTACTGCATCATCCACAGAAATCTTTCCGCTTGTGAATAATTTTTCTACTGTGGTACTTTGATAATGTCAAACCCTTCGACTGATTGACAGGCATCAACAATCTCAGAGGAGTTGATGTTTTCTGATGTTTCAGCAGGAATTAGAACTAAAGTTACACACAACGACAGAGTTTCTGAGGATTACCTTGCAGGTGGAATACCCGGATAACAGCCCAGACCATAATAATTGATTTAAAGCAATGCTGTTAGGTCCTCTGAGGTGTGTATGTTTGTATGTGTGTGTGATGGCACAGATGCAATGAATGTTAAAAAAAAAACAGTATGAAGGAGTGAGGAAAAGTAGGAGAACGAACGATGTTCCTGAGAGTTATATAGAATTATATTAGATTAGATTAGATTTTATTATATTAGATTATTAGATTATATAGAAACATACAGGTGAGGTCACAGATGTTCTACTCACCCCACAGCTGTCTTCTTCATCTTGGCACAGAGGAGCAGATCAGTGAAGAGGAAGACATGTCGCAGTTTCCTGGAATTTTCAGACACCTCCACAAGAAATCCATCTTTCACCAGCTGACGGGCCTAAAACAGCATCAGAGGTAAATTATAGCAGAGCTGATGAATCAGCAGCTGATTCCAAATATCAGGGTAAAGATAAAATATATACCAAAATACCCTAAATCTGAGCCTTATCAGTACTACAGGCATTGTGGGGTCCAGAAAAACATTTCAAAATAAAGGATCAGTGAATTAGCACAGAGGTCAACCGTAGAAATAAATAACGTAGAAAGACTGACTGGCTGAAACAGTCTTCCACTGGACTGAATCAGGCAACTCACACCAACAACACAACTTGGTCTTTAAAGTCAATCTGCAGCTTAATGGATTCTGTTTTTTCTTTGTGGAGCTTCATATTAGGGAGGGATGAGAACAATGTGTCCTGTATGAGGAGTATTAATGAACACCCACCTCTCCTTTGGGGGTAGTGACGGCGGTCCTGCGGGGGTCGATGTCCTCATTAATGGAGGAGAGGAAGTTCTGAGAAATACGTAAAGCGTCCTGCAGGAGGGGGAAGTCTGGATGGTCCTTAGGAGTGTGTTTCAGGAGGTCCTGGACAATCAAAGAAAAACCAAAACTCTGCTGGATTTTCACCAATCAACTCCACATTTTCATTCAAAACATACATGTGCTTCACATGCACAGCCTTCTACTGACGACCAGAACAGCTGCTGGAAATCTCATTCCTCTGTTTTTGGTTTGGCAGCTTTTCATCAGTGCTGCAGAGTGATGAACGCTGCAGCCGTCCCTCCAAAATAAAACCCAGTCAGTTAGCTTTACTTGGCTGACAGCTGTAACATGAGCATGACGTTTATTTGAAGTTACGCTGCTTTAGCATTCAGAGCTGAAAGTTTGTTCCAAACAGCTTTCAGTACATTCACCAAACAAAACACATCCAGGTTTCTTTACAGCCTTCACTGACTCTTTCTGATTTTTATTTGAAGCAAAAGTTCTTGTTAAACTGAAAAAACACTGTGAAAAAAAAAATCTAGCATCTAACCAGAACATCATCTCTCTGTACACATCAAAATTTCCTTATCGACAGAACGACATATTTTATTTACAAAGTATGTTCACTCTGATGGAACAGACATGTCGTGTTTCACAGTTCTTTAAGGCTCCGTACTCACATGGAGGACCAGCGTGCTTCTGGTAACACGGTCAATCGGTTTGTAAAGAAGAGCTGCACGGGAGAGAAGAAACAAAGCTGAGTCAGACTCTGATTACACACATGCACACAAACACACAAGTGTGTTTTGGTATCCTTATGGGGACCGTCCATTGACTTCCATTGATTTTAGTAACTAGATTTATACCTAACCCAAACCCTTTTCCTAACCTTAACCATTACTGATCTATAACTAACCTTAAGACTAACTAAAACTCTATTCACACCATACCTATAAACCTAACCCCTAACCCTAAAAAGGGGAGTCCCCCCCATGGGGACCAGGCTTCGGTCCCCACAAGAACCCTCGGACCCCAGAAAGATAGTAAAAGTCAGGAAACGGGTCCCCAGGAGGTCAGAAATACAAACCCACACACACACACACACACACACACACACACACACACACACACACACACACACAAGTGTGTTTTGGTATCCTTATGGGGACCGTCCATTGACTTCCATTGATTTAAGTAACTAGATTTATACCTAACCCAAACCCTTTTACTAACCTTAACCATTACTGATCTATAACTAACCTTAAGACTAACTAAAACTCTATTCACACCATACCTATAAACCTAACCCCTAACCCTAAAAAGGGGAGTCCCCCCCATGGGGACCAGGCTTCGGTCCCCACAAGAACCCTCGGACCCCAGAAAGATAGTAAAAGTCAGGAAACCAAGGACAGTGTCTCCAGGCTGAAACATCTGCAACAAGGACAGTGTCTCCAGGCTGAAACATCGGCAACAAGGACAGTGTCTCCAGGCTGCAGCAGAAAAACCCACGATAGTCCAAGGAACTTTATTTGTTTGTTTTTTATGTAACAGACACATGAAACCAGTATTTACTTTAGCAGCTGTACTTCGTAAACTTTCTGCACAAAAGAATGGAGAAAAGAAATCAGATCAAAGCTTGAATAAAAGAGAGAAGAGGTAGAAGAAACAGCAGACATGAAGACTGAAAAAGACAAAGTAGTAAGTACATATTCTCATGTAGGAGCAGGACAAGTTTCACATTTAGTAGTTTCAACCTTTCAGTTTGTTCAATGATGTTTCCTTTAACTGCACAGCAGAGCAGAAAGATTCTCTCTCTGCTGCCACGATAAGACAGACGGTGAGAGAAGAACAATCTGCTGATGGGGTTTGTTATAGTTCACTTTCTACACTATAATATACACATACGTTTAATACTGTGAGAATCTTCTAGAAGGCCTTACAGAGGCTCTTTGATGATGCTCAAGCCTCTGCTTATTAATGCAGCCTCCATTATTAGCTACGTCTACATGCGCCAAATTTCCCCAATCTGATTAAAATCTTGGTCGATCGGAATTCCCAAATCCCTGTTCACATGGACACTAACTGAAATGATCTGATCATGCCATGAGACTCAAAGAGACTCCAGTCATGTACTCAAAACTGTTTGAGAACATCTTTCATTTGAATTTGGGTTTTTGTTTTTAAAACATTTGGGGCGAAACAAGTTGTGACCCCAAACATCGCTGCTGATATAAAAACATGTCTGTCGTGTCATGCATGAACCTGAAAAGGTAAATATGAAGGTGGATTTTGTGATGTTACTGCATCATTTTCAAGCTTTTAAAAATAACCTCAGGGTGACATGTTGTTACCATCCTGTTCAGAACCTTCTGTTCAAGCAGTTATCTTTTTTATTTTTTTGTTGAAAACATTTTGTTTTTAGTAAAAATGGAAAATAATCCTTGTCTGTTGCATCTCTAACAGAAACTGGATTAAAATTACATCAGAAACCTGAAATTGATGTGAATGACAAGCAGTAAAGGGATAGCAGGACAAGCCTTCTCTGTATAATGTCAAGAAATAGATGAGGAAGTTCAAATGAATCAAAGAAACTGTCCTCAGTGCTGAAAAACTCTGACTGTTGAGGGAAATGAAACGAGTTTCATCCTCCTGGACTCAAATAAAATACAGAATAGAGTTATTTAAAGTATTTATCAGCCTGATGATGCTACACCGTTAGCGCCTCAGACGTGGCGTCAGAGCAGAAACGAGAACACATCATCATCTTCCTCTTGTTGCACAAGATCTGATATTTGACACAATCCACGAAACAGAGCAAGTTGCCAAACTACAAGCAGAGAGCACATATAAGTTCTTTCTTTTACACACTCACACCTTTTGCTCAAAGTCTGATGGTAAATAGCTAAAAAGTCTTTAAATTACACACATCTGTAAGTAAACAATGTTAGATAAATTCCAGTTCACAGATGCTTCATAAAAAGCTCCTTTTACCTCTTTTGTGGCTAAAGCAACAAATATCCCAAAATATTATTTTCAAGCTTTGAAACAAACATTAAACAACTACCATCTGCACAGTCCAACACCTTAATAATAACTGCCTCTTATTCAAAACAAAGACCAAATTCCAACAACTGTAGGAATAAAGAATTAGATTATCCTGAATGAGAGTAAAAACTAGATCAAAGACTCTTCATCAGAAACCAGCAGCTTGTCCAACGCAGCGTTACCGTATGAGCAGTTACAACACAGTCTGAGGACCAGAAGCACCTCCATATCCCTGTACTCCACTTCTGACTCTGCTGCTCACTGCATCTTGTCTTAGACAAGCAGACACAGAGAGCCAGAGAGAGAGAGGGAATCAGAGCAAGAGAGAGAGGGAGAGAGAGGGAATCAGAGCAAGAGAGAGGGAGAGAGAGGGAATCAGAGCAAGAGAGAGAGGGAGAGAGAGGGAATCAGAGCAAGAGAGAGGGAGAGAGAGGGAATCAGAGCAAGAGAGAGAGGGAGAGAGAGGGAATCAGAGCAAGAGAGAGTGAATCAGAGCAAGAGAGAGGGAGAGGGAATCAGAGCAAGAGAGAGGGAGAGAGAGGGAATCAGAGCAAGAGAGAGGGAATCAGAGCAAGAGAGAGGGAGAGAGAGGGAATCAGAGCAAGAGAGAGGGAGAGAGAGGGAATCAGAGCAAGAGAGAGAGGGAGAGAGAGGGAATCAGAGCAAGAGAGAGAGGGAGAGAGAGGGAGAGAGAGAGAGAGAGAGCAAGAGAGAGAGGGAGAGAGAGGGAATCAGAGCAAGAGAGAGTGAATCAGAGCAAGAGAGAGGGAGAGGGAATCAGAGCAAGAGAGAGGGAGAGAGAGGGAATCAGAGCAAGAGAGAGGGAATCAGAGCAAGTGAGAGGGAGAGAGAGTGAATCAGAGCAAGAGAGAGAGGGAGAGAGAGGAATCAGAGCAAGAGAGAGGGAGAGAGAGGGAATCAGAGCAAGAGAGAGGGAGAGAGAGGGAATCAGAGCAAGAGAGAGGGAATCAGATCAAGAGAGAGGGAGAGAGAGGGAATCAGAGCAAGAGAGAGTGAATCAGAGCAAGAGAGAGGGAGAGGGAATCAGAGCAAGAGAGAGGGAGAGAGAGGGAATCAGAGCAAGAGAGAGGGAGAGAGAGGGAATCAGAGCAAGAGAGAGAGGGAGAGAGAGGGAATCAGAGCAAGAGAGAGGGAGAGAGAGGGAATCAGAGCAAGAGAGAGGGAATCAGAACAAAAGAGAGGGAGAGAGAGGGAATCAGAGCAAAAGAGAGAGAGCGAGAGAGCGCACACACACACACACACACACAGATATAATGAAATGAACACACATGTCAGTGTGCACAGACTGACCCTCCATTGAAGTTGTTGTGGTACAATCTTTGGAGTCTTTAGGTCCTTTTACTTTGAGGTCCTGAGAGAACAGGTGTGGAGAGAGAGAATCCATTTAAATTCATTTACTTACACCACATTTAACTTCTAAGTTGACAAAAAGAGACAAACGATTATTATTATTGAATATTAAGGATTGTTATAAAACTGTCTGCTTTGTAAATGAGTATAAACTGTGTTGTTTTGCCCACAGATATCAGGTCGTCTCCACTGCACAGTCAAAATGTTTAGCTGGACGAGGCTAACGCTTGATGCTTTATTGCACTTTACATTAGAAGCAGGTCTGTTGACGCACCGCAGACTCGTCCGGCGTGTCTGTGTGTTGTCCTGCAGGAGACAACAAGCTGAACATTGTGAGGTGTGAATGTGGGAGTAGCAGCTCATTCATGCTGTTCACACGTAAAGTGGAAGGCGTAGTGAGTCAGGAAAGGTCAGAGGTCAAACATGAATGAACGTTTCAGTGGTGCTGAGTGTACTAGTGTACGAGTGTCAAACTTGAGTCCTTGAAGGCCACAATCCTGCATGTCTTAGATGTTTTTCAGCCTGACTGACATGATTTAATGACCTCGTCATCATCGTTGTTTGAGCTGCTGCTCAGTGGCACGTAATAATAAATGACTCAATCTATACACACAGTAAACTGGTGAAAACGAGACGTGTCCTTGTCGACCCGTGTGTGAAAGAGGGTGTTTCACACCAAGACTAACAAGTTCAGTGTCTCATTATTATCATATAAAGTGAGACGGGATGAAATTAAAACCACAGCAACCCTTAAAAACAAACAAGGACACAGAACCCATAAATTTTAGCTTTTTTGGTCATCAGACACTTTTTTATCTGTCCCTTGATCCTCTTATCATAAATGAGACGGGCTGACCTCGGATATCTTCTGGAACTGGCTGTTAGCTTGGCAGCATTTCTCCGCCGTCTCCACTGCAACCTTGTAGTTGTCCACAAAGGCCTTGTAAACCCCCAGCTGGCTCGCCTGCAGCGTGTGAGAAGAGACGGGTTAGAAGGGAGTGACACAAAGACAAAAACATTTAATACTTACTCTTAGATTTACTCAGATTAGCTTTAACTAAATGGCATGATAAAATAAAAACATTAACTAGTTCTCAGAGCTGAAAACACTCGCAGCTACAAACATTAAATATAAACAAATAACCTGCTTAAAATGCCAAACCACTGGTGACGACGTGTTTTCCTCTGGACTCCTCGTCCATTAACACTCCCACTCTGCAGCACCGTGTGCAGAACAGCAGCATGAATCTGTATCATGCTAAACAGCTGTTTGAATGCACCTTATTAAAACACTATTAAACCATTTTAGTCTGTTTTAACACACAGAATAAAACCATAACTACACATTACAATGTGCAGTTTAATCTGTAATGGTGAGCTTTGACTTGTGATAGCAGCAGTATGTTGTACATGTAAACAACATTTAAAGATAGAGTGAGAAACGTTCCCATACACCTACGTCCTCTTTTGATTCACCTTCAGATTAGAAAGTGGAAACTTTGACTTGAGCTAGAAAACATGAGAAAATTATCAGATCTTTACTGGATTCAGAAGATGCTGTAAAGATGTCAAGACTGAAATGTCACCAAACAAATGTCCCTGTCCATCCCATGACTGAAAGGAACGTTATTTTAGGAGTGGAAACACCATCACGTGTGAACAGTGAAGCTCCAAAGACGAACATCTGGCAGTTTGATTGGAAAGTCTGAGCAGATGCAACAATATTTCATCAGTTCCTGGCGATGCAGAACTGTAACAGACAGCGTGATGAACAAGAGCAACAGACGAAACTCCATCAGCTGCAGGAGCTCCAGGTCAAACTCACAGGTGTTACAGAGTGAAAACATGTGAGTCAGTGTAACACATGAAGAGCTAACAGAGTAATACTGGGTTAGTATGTGCAGCAACAAGGTCACTGCGTTTCCCCATTTTACTAAAATATATTGGTCATCTTTACCAGTCAGATCTCAGTCTGTCATCCAAGCTAGCAGAACCACATCACAGCAACCAGCAGCACCTTGACCTCCAGTGTAAAGAACCACAGTGTCATCTCTGACCAGGACATGTCCTCTCATACTGTTACCATGACGACACAGATATATGGATTTTTCTGACCCAAAGTGATGTAAAAACATCACTTGCTTTACTCTCCATATTATTATTACTGATATTAACTTTAACTCTGTTTCTCTTTCTATAGACACGACGGGTCTGCTGGTCTCCTTCCTGTCCTCTCAGACCCCAGTGGGTCCAGGCAGAACTCACCCTGGTTCTGGTTCTGCTGGAGGTTCTTCCTGTCTCCAGCTGGTGCTGCTCAGGATGGAGGGTTAGTGTATTTTATAATGTGAATTGGATCATTTTACAGTTGGACTGAAGCGAATGTATAAAACTGGATTTAAAGCTATAGTGCGTAACTTTTACATGTCCGTGGATGTCCGTTTCAGCCAAGCCACTATTAGAGGAGATGACACAATGCAGATTAAGCCGATCGGCTCCTCAAACATCTCACGGTATTTTTCAATATATATCATTTTTACTTTGCGTGTCGACCGGCGACATTCCCGCGCTGGCGCGCAGGAAATTACGTCTTTTACATCACAACAAGAAGGGAGGGGGAGGACGAGCGGAGAGTCTCGTAGCAGGAGATCATTCACTAACCTGTCAGTTACAAATTAGCAGGCACCTTGTCTCCCGTTTGTAATAAGCTATTTGCGTTTCTGCGGAAAATAAATAAAAAATACAATAATTACCTCTTCCGAAGAGTCCATCTTTTTTCAACAGCTGTCCTTATTCAAACAGAATAAAAATGTTTTGGAATCGCGAATCACAGCGGCAGAGGGATAGCGGTTGGGGGAAGGGGGGGGACAGGTGGGCGTACGTCATATAGAAGCAGCAGCTTCATTGTTGTAATAATGCAAAATTGCGCTAGGGGGCGACAGAAGTTACGCACTATAGCTTTAATCCGAACATGTTGATGTGAACTGGACTTCTATAGCACTTGTTCTGTTGTGAACTGAGCCTTTATATTATAATGAAACTGAACTGAGCATCAAAAGTTTTGGATAACATTTTGAATAATTCCACACATGAACATATACTAAAGTTATTTATATAAAGTTCAATGTTTTATAACAGAAATCAGCAGCAAGCCTTTAAAAGCTCTCGTGGTTCTGAGTAAAAAAAAACTTCTCGCTAGGATTTAATAATATTTCAGATGGAATCTTTATGTAATGAAAAAACAAAGGTCCCATAAATGTTTAGAAAGCAGCTTTTGAAGAAATTGCTAAAATATTTCTAAGATTTAAGTTATTTTAGTGTGAAAATGTAAATCATGGTCCCTCTGTGCAGCTGTTAGAAACCCTGTTTGGTCTGAATTAAACTCAAGTCATTCAAAGAGCTAATAGCAACAGATAAAACCTTTAATGTACATTAAACCTGCCACAGAAACACACTCCTAATAATGGAAATTATTTCTTTAAATCCTAAACACTATCGCACATTTAAACCACTTCCACTTTAATTAAATTCCTGTTTATTTATAATGAGCCAGTTCATATTTAGGATAAATAAAACATTTCCTATCTCTGTCTTTATGGCTGCAGAGAGATTATTTGGTTGAATAAATCCACGTTTGGTGAAGTTTCTGACTTTTTCTGTTCAGTATGTTGATCGTACTGAAACTCTGAATTGCTCCAGTCGACTCTATGCTGTTGACGAGGACCCGCAGGGAACAGGCCAGCTAATTACACGGCCATCTGTGCTCACACCGCAGCTCTGACTAAATGGTTTGCTGCCACACGACTCGCTCATGTACGCACATATACACGGCACAGATGGGAGCTGATGAGTACGTTAATAACTGACACTTGGTGGTGCGACTCCTGTGATCCCAGAAGAGGAGGAGTGTTGCTGAGAAGAAACTCTAAATGTTTCAAGATATTTATATCATCTTCTCTGTTGTTAAACATCGCTGGACACTTTGATGAAATAAAACAGGTTTGCTGCGTTCACACACTAAGTTAACTTCTAATTATCTTTTAGTAAAAAAACAGACATTTCTGTGTTGTTGTGACTTTAAATCAGTGTGTAGACGTCAGTGATTTCACTCAGTAACTTCAAAAACATAAGTTATATAACAACTGCCAAGATGTTGTCTAGTTCAATAAATAAATGGTATATGGCGAGTACTTGTATAGCGCTTTACTCAGGTCCTACGACTTCACACTACAGTCTGTCATTCATCCATTCACACACACACTTACACGTTTGGTGGTGATAAACTACACACGTTGTAGCAACAGCTGTACTGGGACACACACAGACGGACAGACAAGACAGACAGACGGACGGACGGGGTTAAAACTGACTGTTCCTGATTTTAAATAAGTCTCCCAGCACAGCTCTGACACGAGCTCTTTAATCTAATGTCAGGCTTTTTAAACAGATAATTTGAACACTTCTAAATTCTGCCAACAGTTTTTATCTGTTTTCCAAAGTAACTCTACTCTGGTAGAGTTGGAACAGCACTCACTCTTGTGCTCTAGTCAAAACAACTACGCAACCATGGCTTGGCAACCTCTCACAGGATCTTTCATAATGAGACAGACATCTGATTAACTCACAACCAATTAACAGGAAGCAACAAAGTAAAGGCTGTCATGATGTTCCAAATTCCCCCAGTCGAGGGAAAGCAACGTGTCTTTAACAGCCATCACAGCTGATGCTGGTTTATTCTCAGCACAAACAGCCTCAGATTTCTGATCAAACCCAGTAACATGCTCATGTTATCACATGTTTGCACAGCTACACTGATAAGTGATGAAGAAATGCTGAAAGGTTGACTAACAGAACACAGAGGGTTTATATGTCTGATGAGTTTTAGACGAGAGAAGTCCTAAAATGATGCTTCATTTTCCTCGTCCTCTACTTTAAGGAGCCAAATCAGAAAGACTGAAGAGACACAGTTCAATTAATTCTAAATCATATCACTAATATTGCTGCTCACTGGAACAAATGATACTAGATTTGTTCAAAATGGCATCTGAAATGAAAAACACACACAAAAACCAAAGACACTGTTCCACTGTGTGCAGAGAAGTCCTGCTAATCACCATGATCAGCTGCTAATATGTGATAGACCAGAAGCTGAGACATTATGAGGCTGTAGAAACTCAGGACACACAAAAACACACAGTCTCTCATTGAGTCACTCCTTTAAATTTGTCCGTATGTGTCTGAACAGGATTCGTCAGCGTCGTCTTTTTACCAGCTGTTTCCATGAAAGATAAAAACACTTGGGATTTCTGAGACTCACCAGCTTCTGGAACAAATGTCCCACGGTGACCTTCTCGTCCCACTGCTGTATGCTGGGTAAGAGGGCATCGTAGAACTCTTTATGGACCTCAAAGATATCCTGGATTTTGTAGAAGATGGTCTCTATCTGCTGCATGGTCAGGACAGGCTGGGACGTTGTGGCTGCAGCTTTCAGAGGACGCATGGGCTGCAGAGAGAGAAACAACATCACATGGAGTTTTCTACAAATACCACAGTCTAATTTTAATGAAGTCTAACTCTGTAACAGTAATCTGGACCGTTTCAACCGAGAAATTAAATAAATCAACAAATGGGTGAGATTTTAGCACTCTGTTCTGTATCTTGGAGGCTGATCTCTCCACAGTGAGATTTCAGAGCAGGTGGGTTGAACGCCAACTCAGTTAATCACAGATGTGCAGAGTGGTCCTGGTGGGAGGGAAAAGGGGCCTAAATTACAGTAAAAAAGCTTTGGTGTCCCTTCTCCTGGGCTAACGATGAGTCAGACCCACAATGATTCCAAAGTTTGGATGAAAGAGCATCACAAAAACATAGAGGCTTTTATTTAAAACATGATCACATGTTAAATCAAACTATGCTCATTATAACTGGCTGTAAGAGCATCTCCAAACAGTTTGATGTTCCTGTGACCACAGCAGCACATTCAGAGGTCTACAGACTGATGCTGACCTCCCTGGACGTGGCTGTGGAGGAAAAGTGACGACAAACTGGAGAAACTGATAACAGGAAGGAAACCTCTGTTAAAGAGGCCATTTCATACAAATTTCAGGACTTTGTGGTTATTTCTTAAGTATTAACCAGCAATATGAAACATTTTATATCTAAAAAACATAGGAAACACTGATTAACAGACCTTTCAATCTGTCTGCGTGAAGATTCGGCTTGTTTTGTGCAGCAACTCATTAATATTCAAAATTCAAATTTGCTGGACTCTGATTGGCTAACAAAGTAGCCTATGAGAGCAATGTATACTGTTTCCTGCCCCGCTGCGCATGGTGACATCAGACGTTCTCTCTTCCTGTTTGCTACGTCTTATGCTAACAGCTTTTAGCCAGCAGCATGCTAGGTGTGGTTTCAACTGCAGGAGCTGATGAATACTAACAAATAAAGGAGTTGTGACGAAACAGATACAGGCCGTTAGAACTCAGGAGAACTCGGGTTTAAACTCGGATTAAAACTGAAAGAGAAGTTGTTGACCTGTTTTCACCCACTATGAAGGTAAGAACACCTGTGGAGCTAAAATATTCAACAGAAACCTCAGAAACACTGTTTTTAATGGAAGGGACTCTTTAAGAGCAAATTATTAAAAAAAGCAAGGCTGGAATTCACTAAAAGGTTAACTGACGAGTCGCAGAGTTTCTGGGAGAAGATTATTTTAACTGATGAGACAAAAGTGAAGCTTTTCTTTGATGACATCATCTCTGTGTTGACAGATACAGTGAAACATGGAGCAGATCTGCTTATTCTCTGGAGCTGCTTCACTTTATCTGATGCAGGTTGTCTTAAATCTGTGTAGATCCCAATCAAATCATCAGACTTCAAGACACTGTGGTATGAAATGTGCTGTTCGGTGTGAAAAGGTTTGGCCTCAGTCGGAGGTCTCGTCCAACAGGATAATGATCCAAAACACATCAAGAAGGAGGTCCAGAAGTCTCACTGACAGATCACCTGAATACTGTGACTGTTTCATGAAGGCGGGACAACGTGAAAGGTTCCTTCATTTTGACCAGGACAGTTTCATTCTCTGGTTTTCAATACATTTGTAATTATTCATACTTTCCAGCAACTTCAGAGACCATTGTGGATTTTTTTCCATGTTTAACAGAAGGTACCAACAACTTTGCTGATGTCTGATACACTGATCCCATCCCCGGTATGGTACCGGTCTGGGTCACACAGAAAGAATAATTAACTCTTATTATTTCAGTGTTTTATATATTATCTGAGTCTGAATGATGTTTTGCTTGATCACATGACACTAATGAGTTTATATTAGTAGAGGGGACATCCCATTGCAGAAAGTGTTTTATTGTTGGTTGGGGACAGCTGGTCTAATACATGCTCTCTCAGTTTCCTCTGTATAACAACATTTCCTGTGATGTGGAGCCATAATAAACCTTAATTTACTATCTTGACTAAAAAAGATGACGTAGCAGAAAAACCTTATGAAACAAATCCTGGATTTGTCTACAAAACCATTAAAAAGTGAGACAAAGCACAGAGAAACAGCACGTATTGGCCTTTCTGTCCAGCTCCAGGCAGAGAAGTGGAACAGAAACCAACGCTGAATGGCGTGATGTCGTTGCTATGTCATCACTAGGAGCTGAAATACAGGAACTAAGAGTCAGAACAGATTTCTGTTTGTACCAACACAGTTTTTTACTTCATTTAGCAACAACGCTATAAAGCCTCACATGTTCTTAACCATCATTTCACTCTTATTTTCTGTGTAAATTATCAGCTGAGAGTGTTTTTATCTTGCATGTTGGGCAAAGTGCAGCCCTGCGGCAGACGAGAGCAGGATATGACACACTGCAGTAGAGGGCGTGGGGGGGGGGGCATGCAGGAAACTGCAGTGGTCCTGTTTCAGTATGACCAGCAGCTTTGTGTGTGTGTGTGTGTGTGTGTGTGTGTGTGTGTGTGTGTGTGTGTGTGTGTGTGTGTGTGTGTGTGTGTGTATTTCCGACCTCCTGGGGACCCGTTTTCGGGACCGAAGCCTGGTCCCCATGAGGGGGACTCCCCTTTTTAGGGTTAGGGGTTAGGTTTATAGGTATGGTGTGAATAGAGTTTTAGTTAGTCTTAGGGTTAGTTATAGATCAGTAATGGTTAAGGTTAGTAAAAGGGTTTGGGTTAGGTATAAATCTAGTTACTAAAATCAATGGAAGTCAATGGACGGTCCCCATAAGGATACCAAAACACACTTGTGTGTGTGTGTGTGTGTTTTTCGGGACCGAAGCCTGGTCCCCATGAGGGGGACTCCCCTTTTTAGGGTTAGGGGTTAGGTTTATAGGTATGGTGTGAATAGAGTTTTAGTTAGTCTTAGGGTTAGTTATAGATCAGTAATGGTTAAGGTTAGTAAAAGGGTTTGGGTTAGGTATAAATCTAGTTACTAAAATCAATGGAAGTCAATGGACGGTCCCCATAAGGATACCAAAACACACTTGTGTGTGTGTGTGTGTGTCTCACCAGTAGAAGGGCATCTAACTGGTTAATGTAGATCTCTTCACTGGCCAAGAAACCAGACAGCACCAGTTTCTTCATCTCCAGGCCTTTCTCCATGTCCCCCTGAACAGATATGAAAACTATTATTCATTATTTATATAAATATTTTTGGACAGAATGTTCACAGCTTTCATCTTTATGCCGATGACACTATTATTAACTACACAGCAGCTGGAGACTTTTCAACATTTACAACTTGTTTTTCACAAACTACAAGAAAAACGTTATCATTTCCAACTTGTTCTAAATGCAGAACGAACAAAATGTCTGATACTAACTGAAACAGGAGCTGATCCACAGTTGGTATCCCGTTTTTAATACTTGGGACCACTTGACTTTAATTAACATTTTATTAAACAAACTGAAACTTTTATTGGGATTTTATTACAGAAACATCTTGTTTTTCTTCCCTTGTAAAACAAAGTGGTGAAAACATTTTGGGCTGTTGGTTCTGGAGTCGTGTTGTATGTGAATGCTGTTATCTTCACATGTGGATCATGTGGATCCTGGAGCATTGAGATTTATATGTGGTTGCTGTGTCTCTGACGTCTCAGTCACTGGTATATATTTACGTATTAGGCTATCTTGGTTTTGATTAATTCATGTTTGTCTCGTCTGTTAACAAGAAAACATGGAAGTTAGAACTTACAATCCAGGAATTTCTTGTAATTTCATGTCCTAAACAAAAGAACTGAACTGGGTTTTCGACACCTGATGCATGAAACAAATACAAACTGAACTTCAGCTACAAGACCTGGTTATTTTAAATGAGTTTAAAGTTAAACTGGTAAACTCACTGCAGTCCACCTCACCTGTTTAGAATATAAACCAGTAATAATGTTATTTTATCACAATTTTAATTCTGCATTTTGTAATGTATCCTGTTGCTGTTCACAGGCTTGTAACAGAGATCTTTGACCTCAATGGGACAAAACTGTTTAAGTACAGCTTATAATAAATAAAATTAAAAAAATATACAGAGTACACATAAACATCAACTTCAACACTGGTTTCCAGGGTTGATTTCTATCCGACAGCACCATGACTCCAGTCATATCAGGTAAACATCAGCTTCACATCCAGAGTGCACAGGAATGTGAGGAACTTCTGCTCTGGGAATATTCCTAAAGATGAAAACATCTAAACAGTTTGCTTCCTCTGTGGAAAAGATGAGTCCTCTAGCAGTTAGAATACTGCTGCTTTAACAGAAAAACATGACATATTTCAACATGAATGTCTACATTTTACAGCAAATAAAAAAAAAAAAAAGTAAAATTATACAAACTTAAAAATTCCCCTAAAAGTTTTATTATTTCAAACAATCATAAAAAAACAACTGTTCAATTCAAAGTTCCCAAACGTAAGAAGAGTGTTCATTACGCCACAATGGGAAACTCTGGATGTTATCGGTTTAACATTTCATTTGCTTTGAGACAATGAGGGTAAGATACTGAAACAGAGTTCAGTTTATTTCTATCACACTGATTCATAACAAAATGATTTAAACAGAAAGAACTAGTCCAATTCACACCAACAACGTATTTATACAAATAATTCAGTCTAATAGAACGATTTGATCAGATTCACTGAGTTATGAAGACGTTGATGGTAAAGTGCTGAGATGCAGAAGCAGAATCTTCTAAACCAGCCAGATCCAGATAAAAACCTAAAGTTTCTCAGGTCAATCACAAAGAACAACATTTGTGCTTCTTCAAATTAAATATGTCCAACAGATTTTGGGCAAAAAGAAAGAACAAATCCTACAGAAAGTCACACTTTCTTGCACAGAAATCTAAAAATCTCCAACTGATGTGTTCAGCTTTTATACCAATTTGCCTCAAATGTATTTAGTCATTTTTTCTTTTCATAGTAATTTTCTGGTTGATTTGGACGAGGTGAGCTAACAAGCTACAAGCTCAGCAGCAAAACTGTTTGAGCTTGTTTTTATGACATTTGGGTCTAATAAGGAGATTTCTCTTTATACTACAAGTGTCACAGGAGCCTTTAATTTTAAAAATGTTGGCATTAAAATGAAGAGAAGTCGTGTACAGTGTGCATTTATAAGATTTGTTTACCAACGTCGGGGAACGGAGCTCACACAGGAATGATATTATCATCATCATTATGCTGCAGAACGTCCATGTAAATAATGCAAAAAAAAATGTGGTTGAGAAACACTGAAACATTTCAGTCTTACTGCATGTTTAAATGTAAACATTCACTTGGGTTCATGCTGTTTTAAATAAAAGTCACATGGAGCCACAGCAGAAGGACTGAAGAGTCCCCATGTGGATCCAGACCTCCAGACCCTGAAAGGTTCTTGAACGTACACCCATCACATCTCTGCTACTGGCTACTGTCCTCCGACTTGCCTTAAATTCATATGAAACCAGAACTTTAAAGATACGGGTCACTTCTACAGACTTTCTATCATCACAAGAGTCTTTAGTCTTTCAGTGCCCACAATCAAACAGCAGAAACCTCAGAAAGAGACAAGTTAGAGTCACATATGAGCCTTAAGAAACGGCCAAAGGGCAGCAAGGAGGATTAATTATTAACAGTCAGATCCTTACAATGACATCAGCACAAGGAAGAAGTAAAGAGCTCAAGCCAATCAGAACTCTGCCCCCGACACGGATGTTATTATTGAAGAGAAAGTCTGATACACATTTCACAGTCTTTTTTATTAAATATATCAGGTCACAGACGGCATTTATGATTCTGCTTCAAGTCACAACTCTGTAATGATCATTATGCTGCAGTGTTTTCCCAGTAACAGTTATTTTAACAGATTATTTCAGATTAAATGTTTTAGAAACACATACTGCTCCAGTCTCCACCTTCTGACAGCTGACTTCAGTTTTATTACCCTGGAAAGTTAAAACACCGCATGACAAATAACCTCGATTTTGAAATTCAAATGCTGCTGTGTATTACCAATGACTGGTTTGTCAAAGAGTTTCTATCATTTTCATGGGCTGAGAAATGATCCAGGATTTCCACGGGTCCCCCGGTCCCCCAACCTAACTGCTCGGCTCTCAGCAACAAATATGTCGCAGCAAGTTGAGAGGAAAAAAAGGTGGAAAGAGAATATATTTTCTCTCTGCTGTACAAAGAGTCACTGTGTGACAAGGAACAGATGAGAAGTCCAGGAGAGTTGAAAGGATTCTCCTAGTGGCAGAAGAAGCTTCCATAGTTTGCTGTTGTGCCCTCTGCTCTCATTCTGTGTGATAACAGACATGATAAGTGACAGAAAGCAGCACGAGGCAGGACGTCTTTTCTTTTTGACGAGACATAGAGACAGAAGTCAGCTGCAGGAATCAGAAGTGTTTCACGCAGCAGCAGAGTGAGGAGACATGTGCTCCACAGTAGCTGCTACGTCGGGCCGTGCTCACACACATTGATGACTATCACAAATACTTTTACACCACAGATCGGCTCATAAACACACAGACGAGCATAGTGATGCCACGTCACACCAGAACACCATTACCACTTTCTATTTTCTATCAACAGATTGGCTTTAAGGCTGGTCAACATGTGCTGAAGTGTTGATGTGTGTGTTTCCTGCATCCTGCTCTCCAGCCTTTTGCCTCACCTTGAACTGTCTATGAATCAGAGGGATGGGATCCAGCTCCCCATCTCCGTATTCAAACACCTCCTCTTCCTCCTCCAGCACCTTGTCCAAATAGCACAGCACTTCCTCCTCTTCCTCCTCCATGGTTCGGTCCTTTGTCTTTCACCACCTCTTCTCCTGTTTTCTGCTTCAAATAATCCTCTTCACGACCCGCATGGACACATCAGGGTTTTCCCTTCGGAGCAAGTCGTGTGGACATCGAGACAGAAAGAGAGAAAGGGAGGGGGCCCCGCCTACGCAGCCCCACCCCCTTCCTCTGCTGGGCTTCCTAGTGTTTGTGCTTGCTTCATGTGTGTGTGTGTGTGTGTGTGTGTGTGTGTGTGTGTGT
>SSNP01000020.1:1132258-1146724 GCA_006937955.1 Pachypanchax playfairii | reverse complement strand
TGTGTGTGTGTGTGTGTGTGTGTGTGTGTGTGTGTGTGTTTTACTGTTCCACCTCGTTCAATGTGATTCGCCCCTCCCCTCACTACAAGTGCTTTCCAGCCACTTCCTGGATGGCTTCACAGGCCATGGCAGAGTCCGTTTACTTCATTCTGTTTACTTCTTTCTTCTGTTCTCTTTGGTCAGACGCCACTTCCTAATCGCAGACGCAGGCTCAGCCTTTCTCACACAAGCACATGCCACAGAGTTCATGTCTTTTCCATTGTCTGTTTATTGATCTGTACAGAGCTGTGCCCATTAGAGCCAAGTAATGTGTGTCTGGTTCTAATTACTGGTTGCATACTTCAGCAGTTTTAACTGCAAAGAATGATGAGGACAAAAGTTTGAAAAAGAAGACAAACAAGAAGGAAGAAAACCCCATTAATCAATAAGACTTTAAATCTGATTATTTGACTTTGTGTTTATCTTTTAATGAAAACCAAACTAGCTTGACCTGCTCCTGAACTCATGGTTCACGTCAAGCAACACCCTTCATACCTCCTAACACTTTCTTGTTTTCACTTCCCCCACAGTTCCCCACCTGTCTGCCTTCAGGTGTTGCATCTCCTCCTTTATTTCCATATCAGCACAACTACAAACCAATAATCTGAAGAGAGTGCTGCAGTGGACAGCTATTCTAAAGCTGTTCTCTGTTACACGCGTGTCTTACTTGCAAATAATCCTCCACATTAAAGTCGAGTGAGTCACTGCCCAGACTACTACCATTTGTTTATACATTTGTTTGTCAAATAAATGTTTCACAGTCAAAATGCAAGTTGTTTACTTGGATCGACATGTAGCAACATTTTACAAAATAATGTGTTTAAAAAAAGTTCAAATAAAATTCATATTTTAAAAACCTGAAAATGACTAAAAACAGTAAAGTTATGATAATTCATGCATGAAAGGGTTAAAACAGAAGAGGAAACCAGAGTGAATACTGTGTCAGACCTCAAAAGAGAGAGAGAGGAAATACTGGTGAGAAAAAAAATCTAATTATACCTCGTCTAAATCTAACAGAGTAAAAATTCCCTTCATTTTGCAACACAGGCAAATAAAAAGAATCGATCATTTTAGAAGATGCAACAAAAACAAGATTCAGAAGACTTGTTTGATGTACATTCACATAGAGACACGCCCTGATTGTTGATCCCTAACAGCTCTTCATTTCTCCTGAAAGGTGATTCAGATAAAAGCAGCTGTCTGATGTTTACTTGTTTTATATGTGATAGAATAAACACATTCAACTGTGACCAGAAACTATTTATGGTTCATTTTACACAGATTATGTTGCTCTTGGTATCACTGTGTGCACCACACTGAACATGGACCAGATAAAGACCAGAGAAGATGCTCCATGTTAAAGACTACAGACCCTCTCCAAGCAGCATCATGTTCCTGTGATCAGCTGATCATATTATTAAACAGTATCATGCTGATGTGACTGTAGCAGGACGACGTCCAGGACGTGGACACAAGAGGACATCCAGTCTCAGGTGGACCAGATGGAAAGAGATGATGGTAGAAAATCAGTCACATGTTGAACCATAACAAGCTCCATGGAATAATATGTTTGTGTATAATCTCCGTCATCCAGTATAATCCCATAATTATTTTAAAAAATACCAACTGGATTTCTTCTTCTGCTTCTTAAAAACATTTAGCCTTCCATCTGAAATGTTTGTTCAGTTCTGATCACCGTCCGTCCGTCTTCTTCTTCCGCTTATCCGGGGTCGGGTCGCGGGGGCAGCTGTCTAAGCAGGGCAGCCCGGACTTCCCTCTCCCCGGCCACAACCGCCAGCTCATCCGGGGGGATCCCAAGGCGTTCCCAGGCCAGCCGGGAGACGTAGTCCCTCCAGCGTGTCCTGGGTCTTCCCTGGGGCCTCCGTCCCGTGGGACGTGCCCGGAACACCTCACCTGGGAGGCGTCCAGGAGGCATTCTGACCAGATGCCCGAGCCACCTCATCTGGCTCCTCTCGATGCGGAGGAGCAGCGGTTCTACTTTGAGCCCCTCCCGGATGACCGAGCTTCTCACCCTATCTCTAAGGGAGAGCCCGGCCACCCTGCGGAGAAAACTCATTTCGGCCGCTTGTACCCGCGATCTCATTCTTTCGGTCACTACCCAGAGCTCGTGACCATAGGTGAGGGTAGGAACGTAGATCGACCGGTAAATCGAGAGCTTCGCCTTCTGGCTCAGCTCCTTCTTCACCACGACAGATCGACGCAGGGTCCGCATTACTGCAGATGCCGCACCGATCCGCCTGTCGATCTCACGCTCCATTTTCCCCTCACTCGTGAACAAGACCCCGAGGTACTTAAACTCCTCCACCTGGGGCAAGACCTCGCCCCCGACCCGGAGAGTGCACTCCACCTTTTTCCGATTGAGTTCTGATCACGTTCCAGGTTTCTGAGTAAGAATAGGCTTGTTAATGTCACATGGGTCACTGACACACCTGAGAGTCATCAAGTCATTGTTACCTGTGACTTGTACGTGAGAAGTCGTAGTCACATGTTTCACAGTTTGGATGAAACTGATAGAGACTCAATGCAGTGATAGGTGATCAATAACAATAATATCAATAGGTGATAGATGGAACCTGAGACCACGTTAAGAGTTGGTTTTCCTGTTTAACATATTGGCTTCATTTACTCCTCTTTCAAAATAATTTGTCTTCTTTGTCCAGATGTGTACAATACTGTCTTCACAGTGTCCCAAAAATGTTTGTTTGTGTTTTTACTGTCAGTCTGCCACTAGATGGAGACATTTTAGTTTAAATAAACTGCCTTTATTCACAATGGACAAATACATATGAATAACAATAAGCTTAATAATTCATGAATTACTGCTATTAAAAAAGATCAATGGTCAACATCAGGGTGTATTTATAATATTGTGATTATACAAAAACAATGCATTGACAGAAGGAAGAACAGCAGGTTTTAATTGAAAATATAAACACAAAGATTTTGATATTGTGTAAAAAATTTAATTAAGATAATTTGTGTTTATTTTGTGCAGAAAAACGTCACGTTTTTCTTCCTGACTTCTGAAAACACGAGTGAAACATATTACAGCTTGTTTTGACTGTTTAGTCAACAGGATATTTTAGTCTATTTAGTGTAACTGAATTTGGTGCTGGTGGGAATGGGGGGGGTGGTCCCAGAGCCCCCAGTTATATAAACAACATAAACACAAACACAGCTGTAAGCATGAACATAGACCTGCTAACCTCTGACCAAGTGCATGAAGGAGATAATGAGCCTCTCAAAGCTGAATCACCTCCTAATGCAGAACTTCTCTTCCTCTTCACAAACCACTCAACTCCAAACAATGCACTAAAAACTAAAAGATCCATCTGACTCCCGTCATCCTCAGTGTGGGGGTCAGAGGTCACAGTAAAAACTGACCTCACTCATAAGCAGATTGATGGTGGTCGATCGAGGCCGTGTGAAGCGCCACCTGCAGTGAACCAAAGGCAGGACAGAGTGTGTAGCTAAACGCTAACGATTATAGCGGCTAAAAGACCTCAAGATAACTACAGCGAACCAGTAGCAAGCGGGTCGTTCTTCACCAGAACCAGCACTGGAATCTCTGATAGACCACCACCAGCCAGAGCCAGTACCCAGCCCATCTGGTCTCAGTGACAACAAACCAGTAGCCCTGATGTCTACTGTCACACAGGTTTTAGAGAAGCAGGTTCTCTCCGGTTTGAATAACAGCACCATGTCGGGGTGGATGATGCTGCCACTTATCTGCTGCAGCATACTCGCTGTCCTGGATGGTGGTAGAGACTCATGTCCTTTCTCCAGTCCCTTTAAAACCATCTAGGCCTTTTAGCTGAGAGACAAACTGCTGGTTCTGGGGACAAGTGTCATGTCTTCTGTCTCAGGACAGGCCTCCGACAGCCCGGCTGGCTCGGACTCAGTTTACCTGCTGAAGTTTTAACTGTGGTGGTGAGGTTTATGAGAGATGGACAGAAGACAGAGTAAAGGGAGTGGCTGATGTTTTAAGGACCCGTTCAGGAGGAGAAGATCTAGGACCAGACCCATCACAAGTACATGGGCGTTCATCTCAACAACAGACTAGACAGGTAGACGTGTCTGTGGTAGCACGTGTTATTTTCAGTGCTGGCGTTAGCATAAGGAGTAGCATAAGTTCCAACAGACTCAAAAAAACCATCAAAAAGAGGGCAAGGTCAAAACCTGGAGACGTTTGAGTCAGTGAGAGATAAAACAAACTGCAGCATCAGTGACATTTACTGTATGAACAAACAGGCTGGTGTAAAGAGAGAGAAGAAACAGAGGAGTGTAATCACTGAAAGCATCTGATCTGCTTCACACATGGTCATGTCAAACAACTGCACTAAAGATAATCTGGAAAAGAAGCTGTAATGGTTCACATTTCCTTATAGAATGACATGGACCGTTTGAGGACAAACAGAAAAGTCAGGAATCAGATCTGATGTATGACAGAAACAGAACGTGATGCTGGATGTCTTCACATTAAGACAGGACATGTGTGATAATCACCAAAAAGACTGGAACAACGTGTAAACGAATAAATAATGATGTTTTTCTGAGTAGAGGATTAATACACCATTAGAACGAGTGATTTAACATCTTTAATTGTGATGCTACATGAAAGTTAACATGAATGAAAGAAAGCACGTCTAATGCAGCGGATAAACTTACCCCATGCAACGGTGAGGGGGACACAGTCTCTCCATCAGGCCCCTGAGACGCACACAGCTGGGGCGACATGGTGGGTGATTCATCTATGTAGGGCAGTGTCTCAGAACCATCATGAGACTTGCCGTCTTCGGTCGTGTCCCCATCATAGCCGTCTGTGTTATAGTCTGGGAAAGACGAGAGCAGGACGGGAACAAGAGGAGGAGGATGAGTGGGACAAGGAGAAAGTAACTGGTTAGTAGTTCTCTGACACTGAGAATAAGCAGTTACATACACAGTGATGTTTTCAAGCACTGTTACAACATCTCTGCTGTCTGTGAGAGGAGCAATGAGAAAACAAACCATTATGAGGGAAACCCAATGCGCAAAGCCTTTTAATAATGTTCTAAAGGTTTAAGGTGATAAACATGAATAAATCTACTCAAAACAGCTACAAGTGGATCAGTAAGGCCCGACTTTACATCAGTCATCTTCTACTTTAAACAAGATTCAAAAGCAGCCCGTTTCAGACTTCTTGCTGTGAAAACACAGTCCTCTCAGAGTCATACGTACATTAGTGTTAAAAATCCCACCAAGGCTCTGTCAGACAGGCCGGAGCAGGACTGACAGCTCCAGTGGGAGAAAACAACGCTGACTAGGAAGTGAAGAAAAGACTGTGGAAAAGAAGAGCCGAATAACAAAAACATCTGAGTCTGACTACAAAAACACATGTAAGGCTACACATTTCAATCACTAACGAAAGGTGTGTTTTTATTATCATCACTGGTGGTTTTACCTGCTCATATTATTACAAACACTATAGTAAAATAAATAAATACTCAGCATGAGTCAGCAAGAGCTCCCAGTGTAATTCTACTGTTTGGATCCTTATGGAGGAGGAAAAAAACAAATCACTCTGCGCGTGTGTGTGTGTGTGTGTGTGTGTGTGTGTGTGTGTGTGTGTGTGTGTGTTTCTGACCTCCTGGGGACCCGTTTCCTGACTTTTACTATCTTTCTGGGGTCCGAGGGTTCTTGTGGGGACCGAAGCCTGGTCCCCATGGGGGGGAATCCCCTTTTTAGGGTTAGGGGTTAGGTTTATAGGTATGGTGTGAATAGAGTTTTAGTTAGTCTTAGGGTTAGTTATAGATCAGTAATGGTTAAGGTTAGGAAAAGGGTTTGGGTTAGGTATAAATCTAGTTACTAAAATCAATGGAAGTCAATGGACGGTCCCCATAAGGATAACAAAACACACTTGTGGGTGTGTGTGTGTGTGTGTGTGTGTGTGTTTGTATTTCTGACCTCCTGGGGACCCGTTTCCTGACTTTTACTATCTTTCTGGGGTCCGAGGGTTCTTGTGGGGACCGAAGCCTGGTCCCCATGAGGGGGACTCCCCTTTTTAGGGTTAGGGGTTAGGTTTATAGGTATGGTGTGAATAGAGTTTTAGTTAGTCTTAGGGTTAGTTATAGATCAGTAATGGTTAAGGTTAGTAAAAGGGTTTGGGTTAGGTATAAATCTAGTTACTAAAATCAATGGAAGTCAATGGACGGTCCCCATAAGGATAACAAAACACACTTGTGGGTGTGTGTGTGTGTGTGTGTGTGTGTGTGTGTGTGTGTGTGTGTGTGTGTGTGTGTGTGTGTGTGTGTGTGTGTGTGTGTGTGTGTGTGTGTGTGTGTGTGTGTGTGTGTGTGTGTGTGTGTGTGTGTGTGTGTGTGTGTGTGTGTGTGTGTGTGCATGCATGCGTGTGTGATGAGGCGGGTGTGTTTGCGTCAACAATATCAGACACATAATGAGATACAGATGAGAATTAACCATAAATGGGTGTGAATCCTCACTGGGACGCCGTTTGCATGCACATACACACGATACAGTCATTTGACCACCCACCTGTCAATCAACAAAATGAGGTGGGGGGGGTCAGTCTATTAACAAATAGACATGTGATGTGCCACATAGTGTTGCAGCTACCATATGGTTGATTTGGAGCTGTCACATAATACATGATACATGGAGCACTTGAAGATAGTGCTGATTATTCTGAAAAGTGTGACACATTCGGCGGCGGCGGCGGGGGTCTAAACCCTGATGGTGGGTCTACTCTGACTATGCTGAGGTAACTCCATCAGCTTATTGTCCTCTAAAAACCTTCTGATCTCATGGCACAGTCTTTTTCTCTGATCTGTGAATGTTTCTCAGACAGAACCCTAAAGAACGCACCACACGTTCCATCCTCTCCGTTCACAGCTGATGTCTCAAAACCTGAACAGGAAGTCTTCCACAGTGTACTCAGTCACTCAGAAGTCCAACACCAGCTGTGCTGATCGATCACAACACAGATGATGGAGATGATAACATTTTACCTTTTAATATCAGCTGTCCCTTCAGAGGACACCAAACTGTTAATGTGTGTTAATACAGTCTGTTATTGCTGGTGTGAATCACTCAGTAACTTCTCATGAAAGTGGTTATTACTTCTACTCGTAATCTCTGACCCGCCATATTAATGCAAGTTACAGAGGGACAGACAAAAAGGAGGGAATTTCACACTGCTGTCAGTTAGCTGAGCTGCTGCTGCACCACAGGAACAGATGAAGACAACAGAATACAGAAAAGAGTTAGTAGAGAATATCAGTACACTTTCCCAAGTGTTTTGTTAGAATAACAAGCCAGAAAAAATGCAACTAAAAGTATGTATACATCACTGTCCAAGAAAAACATTTATACAACCATGTTTAATGTTTATTCTTCCTGTTTATCATAAAGGAAAGATTCCAGTGCAGATGAGATGATTTTTATGGCAGATCGAGTAAATGGAATTATGATCTGAATGAAGTGTGTGAGACAAATCTGCTTCCCAAAAGAAGCTCTATTAATCCTATAGGACCCTGTCGCTGGTTGATTTATTGGATATGTATTTGTTTTCTCTAAAGGAGCTTCCTCAGAACTGACATGCAAGGTGTTTCATTTGTGATTTTACAAAAGTGAAACGTGCTACACAGTTCTGATCAGCTGTTTTGGAGACACACTGAATGCTGGATGATTGTAATTTAAAGCTAGATGGAGATAAATATAATAATTTAGACTTCATCTTAAATAATTAGTTAAAATCTCAACTTGTATCTAACAGTTACAACAGAACAACAGAACAAGGCCTCCAGATGTTGTGTCCGCTGATTCATAAAAGTTGTAATAAACAAAAATAACATCTAAATAAAATCACAATAGATACAATATAAATTACAAGCAGAACATTGCGGTAATTGCTGAGTGCTCAGCTTGTGAGAATAAATCTGTCAGGCATTTCTATAAATCTGACAACAATTCTGACTGCTTTATTGCCAGACATGGCACAGAGAAAAAAAATATAGATTTTTATGAAATTGTTCAATATTTAACCTTTAAATTCAGATTTCAGGAAATCCTGTTCTGCCCTGTCAAGTGCAGGTTAATCTGCACTCAGAACACACGCTGCCTCAGATAACTAATGTGCATGACAAGCACAAATCCTTGACACAGTCGAGTGGAGAGGATTCATCAGTCTCTGTAAGTCCCTTCACGTGCACACACACATTTCACCTTGTTATGTACATAAACCTCAATAAAAATATATTTACACATGTTTTTATTAAAAGCACTGAGTCAGATTAAAACAGGAAGAGGTTCAGCATGTGACTGCGTTGGAAACAATGTTTAGTAAAAAGATCTGCCTCACCTCATTCAGTAATATACCCACATGCTAACACACCAAGACCAGACACAACAAACAACAACACTCACCATCATGACTGAACAACGAACGAACTGAGCACACAAGACCTGCTTCAGCCATGTCTTCCACTCAATCTTAATGATCCAAATCAAATCCCCAACCTGTTCATGGCTTGTCACTGAAATAGTTACGTGAGAACGAGAGGAAAGCTGCGAACTGCTGAACACATCCAGTGTTTTCAAAGTCTGCGTATTCAAATGAAGGAAACAATGTTGTTTTTCACTAGCAGCATAGCAGCTCACCAATTCTGCTCAGACAGTTGCCATCCCAGTGAATATCCTGGCAAATCAACCCCAAGGTCAAAGGTCAGATCTCACAATGGTCACAACAAATTGCAAAAGACTTAAAGCAGTACTGAATAACTTTTCCGCAGCAGTGTCTCAGGCAGCGGTGTTCTGCAGAAATATTCTACCTGTTGAGATGTGCTACACACACGCATGTGCCGTTCTACAGTTTTGACTTCAATAAACAGATTTATTGTTTATTTTTGTTTCTATATTTTTCATAAATACATTTTATCTATCAAATAAATTCTCCCAGGACAGAAACATTAAATATGATGTTATTTTTACTTTCTTTGCATTGTCAGAGCGACAGGCAAATGTTTGGACACACCCAGAGGAGAAGGACCCAACAATGGCCGCCAAGGACCCAGAGGGTTTTTATATAGAAAATATCAGGGAAGGATCATAAAAATATGTTTAAATAATTAACAGGACACACTCACCATAAACAAGAACACTATATTAACTTCTAATGAACGCTCGTCATGAAATAAGGTGTCATTTTGTACTATGGCGGCATTTTTCTTCAGGGCAACATAAATCACCAGAACACCACTTCTGGCTGAGACCCGAATCACGGAGGTTATTTAGTCTATTGTAAAGCCATTGGAGGGTCCAGAGTGTCTAATATGAAGCTGCATGTTTTTTTTTGGTGAGTATCCACTTAGACAAGTTGTAAAACTGTAGCTTAACGTTTTAAAAGTTATACAGTACTGCTTTCAGAAATCCATGTCAGACTGCACAGACCTCAGTTAGGAGGTGAACAAGTGCAGTTTGTCTGGAGGGACCGATGGAGAAAAAAATATAACCGCATGAATTCAGTTTGTTCAGCTGAATTGGAATAAACCCCCAGACTTCTGGAACAAGGTCCTTTAGATGGATGAGATCAAAGAGATTCTAGAATAGGGCTACACGTGGTGGCAGCGTGTTGGAGCAGCTCTATGGTTTTACTAGCAGTTTTTATTTTTGGGGATGTTTCTTGCTGGTTTCCTTTGAATGTTGTTTTTGTTCTGATTTAGATTCTGTGTTCTACTCACACAGAACTGCTGCAGTACCACCTAATACTTGATCAGAGGCTTTATTAGCTGGACTAAGATGTTGTATAATCCTGCTGCTGCAGAGCTAGAACAGAAACACTGTCTGCAGCCTGTATGCGCCGGCAGAGGCAGGAAGCTGCGAGCTGTCATTAAAAACAAACAGTTAATGTTGTGGCTGCTTTAACTGCGTGCTGATGAATCATTACTACTTATGAAAGCCAAAGCAGCTGTTTCACAAACTGCTTCTGTGACATCTGAGCAGTTCTGGTCACAAGAAGGCTTTTAACCAAGTAATTTATGTAAAGCTACTCATTCATCACCAACTCATTTTCTACAGCCCGTTAATCCTGTTCAGGGTTGCAGGGAGGTGGGTATATCCTGGACAGAAGAATGAAGAAGAAGTTGCAGTGAAACAAATTTATTCACGCGATTTTGCAATAAATATAATTTCTATAAACAACACGACCTGTAATCAACTACTGCACTAAAAAAAAGCAGCAATTTGCAGAAAGATGTAGAAATTCTCTTTTCTGAACATCACACTCTCAACACAGGTTCTTCAGATAAATCTAAATCCACCTGTCAGTCTCAGACACTGGTCATCATGTCCAAGCAGTGGGGGCCATGACAACTGCTCAACAACAAACTGCTGTGGTTGGGTTGGGATGTGTGTTTACTGTGTGATCTGCCAGACAGGATGAAAACAACCTGCATGTGTCTGCAGCCAGCTCATCTCTTCTTTATATGCACTGTAGTTGACTTTGTTTGGTCTTAAATCAGCTCATCACACACAAACTTTCAGAATTACACTGAATTTAGAGTTAAAACTATGACAGAATAAATGTGCTTTACTAATATTCTTTTAAATAAATAGCAACTATGCAATGTGGTTATAAATTATATTACTTTCCCATTTTGTCTCTTTGTACTGTCTGAAGAGTCCCAACTAAAGAAAATGACGTTCCGTAAACCACAAAGTGCAGCAGAATATCAGATTCACTGCCATGTCACACCTAAATAAAGGTTGTTGTGGTTGGCGTTGAAGTCTTGTGCTGTTTCAAGTATCTTTAGTATCCATAAAGATACCAGCTCCCCGCGACCCCGAACAGGAACAAGCAGGTACAGAGAAGAACTGACTGACTGCGGTGGTGGTGAAACATCTGGAACTTATTTACTCACAATCCAAAGATACTCTGCAGAACAGATACAGTGATGTCTAATATCAAAGAATTAAAAGTTAAAGCTGTGACTGATGCACAGAACACTGCAGCAGGTATCTGCCATCATTAAATTTGTGGAGCAAATGTTGGAAATGTGCAACATCCTCAGTATTTATCAATACAAGCACTGAAACTTTTCCCAGACGTTTCCATTTATATGAGCACTGCTCACAGTATAAACTAATAAAATCAGAGGGAGGAAACGTTCCTGCTGCAGCGTGAGAGTTTAATCAGGTAGCTGAGCTGCATCACTCAGCAATTTCTCTAAAAACACTGATTGTGTGTGTGTGTGTGTGTGTGTGTGGGTGCATGTTTCAGGTGGATGATTATTTTCTACTGTGTCTAAGGTGCCGTTCTCAGTAGATGTAAGTGACCTCATGCAGAACAGACACAATTCTCCAAAGATAAAAAAAAGAAGAAGAAGAAAAGGCATGAAAATCAAAAACAGCAGCTCAGCTGCCCTGTGGAGCCATGACAACAAGGAAATACAGCTGTGGTTAGACAGATGTGTAGTCACTGTTCAGGTTTTACACCTCCCTGCACTCTCATCATGAATTAGGTGGCAACACGGGAAATTAACAGCCTTTATGAATCTTTGCAGCCGGTATGCTGCCAGGATGCTCATGGACAAAAACCTGAATCCAAACCTGATCTGAAAACATACGAGAAAATATTACTCCTGGTTTAGTGACACATTATCTTAAAGACAAAAGAATAATCACTGCGTAAAGCTAAATGATGAAAACCTCAGTCAACACGTGAAACTATGTCTGAACCACTTACTGTAGATGCAGGTTTTAAATATCTGATTACTGAGCAGAAGAGTTTGTTTTCTAATGAATTATCACCTTCAAGAGTGTGTTAGCCTAGCATACTATGGAATCATTTAAGTTTGAACAAGCCTTTCATTTCCAGACCTGTTTTAATTTAACTTCATTTGTGTTAATAAAGTTTTAATATAAAAAAACTGTGATGCAAAACACCTCAATTTACTGCAAAAAAAGACCAACCATTAACTCATCAGAAAGAACGGTGTCACATGGAAAATTCTTTGGTATCAAATTAATTTGGAATTAGTTCCTGATTTTGATGTAAGAGAGGGGAATGTAGAAACACTAAAGATTGAGTCTGCATATTCCCACCAACTCTCCAACTCAGCTCTGTGACTACCGGCCTTATCTGCCCAGAAGCGCCTGTACGTAGATGCAGCAGACCAACTTCAGCTCCCTTCTTCTGTTTCACTCATTTCAGTGAGGCGGGAGAATTCTCAGTTGCCTTGGACATGTTAATCCAAAAAGTTATTTAAAAAAAAAGGAACTAGATTTCTTTTTTTGTCTCTTGAAAATGTTTCGCCTCTCATCTTAAAGAACTGAACATGAACTGGTCTTTCAGATGAGAGGCAAAATGTTTTCAAGAGACAAAAAAAACAAGAAGTCTAGTTGCCTTTTTCTGAAAAACCTTTTGGATCAAGATGATAATGGCTGTCTCCTCCAGTAGGCCGACCCTCCAAACTCAGGAGACACTTAAACGGTCAATACACAACAAAACGTCCACACGTTGGTAAGAAAGAGGAAAAAAGGAGAAATTAATATATGAGTTAACTAACCAAATGCTCATGAATATCTATCGTCTTCACTTCAAACATGTAGACTGGTGCACCTGCCAGCAGATGGGCATCATTGTTCTACTACTGCTGCATATCTTCAAGAACCATATGCCTGAATAAAGAAAGAGATAAGGAACCCTCCCCTCCATTTTAGAGCCTGGGCATGAATAGCTGCAACCCCCCCCACCTAATCTCTATAGGCCACAAAGCCCAACTAATGTTGCCATGGCAGCCAGCTACTATACATCATAATTAGCATAGGTCTCCGTGGCTGGGACTGGTTAGAAACGACACACTGCTTCCATAGATGGATGTAAAGATCGTCTCATCTGCACACACGAGGTCCCAACGTACCCAAAGAACCAACAACAAACATATACATCTACCTCCAACGTCTCACTAATATGGTCCACTTACCACCTCGTACAGTACTTCCATTTGTTTTGCTTGTTTTTTTGGAGATCAGTCCATAGCATCTATGAAGAGCTATAAACTGCTAACTCTCCTATATTCAGCACTGTAAAACACTTCTACCACTTATCTGTGTGGACACCTACGCCTCCGTGTGCAGCTACACCCTGCACGCTGCTTCGTGGGCACGTGCTAATGGAAAGTGAATCAAACTGTTCAGTGAAAAAAACAAAACATGCTACAATGAGTGAAGCCATTAAAACCCAAGTGCCTGTCAAAAGGCTTCGGGGCAGCCTGGTCAGTCACTGTAACATCTCTCTGTTGGACACTACTGGCCAACTGAGAGAACATAGTGCAGAAGAGACGATCAGACACAATTTAGGAACAGAAGACCATCAACATGCTACACGTCACTGCTTTAGTTTAATGGTTACTGTACATGAAAGGAAGAAATCCTTTGGGACAAACATGGGTGACTCTGAAATGTTTGACGAGAAATCCACTGGCAGTCTGTCTTTGCAGTTTCAGCTCTGACTAAAGTAACAACCAGTGGCAGGTTCAAGACCTTCAAAGCAGTAAACAGGCCTAAAAATCTGATGTTAATTATATTTTGTCCATGAATATTCTTTAAATACTTCCAAATAGCCTGTTTGCTTCCTTTCGTAGCTTTTCCCCTGGCTGTGCTGCTTCCAGACATGTATTTTTATACCAACCACATTTCAGCCATCACTTGTTGCCAGGCAGGATTCAAAGTCCAAGAACTCTGCGTGGAGGCCTTCACAATCAGTTCTGCAGGCTCCTTTAACAGAGAATAAGCGCCAATGGATCTGTTGCTTCAACCAATCAGATGTTGAGTTGGGGACACAGAGGCCTTCTAGCAGGCGTTCGGTGACTTCACCGTATTCACAGCGTTTGATTGGATAGTGAACCAGAGCTGGTACCCTGCATGGGCTGTATGAAGAGAAACAGATGTGTTGAGTTAACAGCTGTTTTATCAACCTACAACATCTGAAAGGAGAGAAGACATGGATTGGATTCAAGATTTATTGTCACTGGCAAATTTATACTTGGATGTAACTAGTTTAACCACAGAACGACCAGAGTGTTAGAGACCATTTTACTTTGAAAGCTTTGAAATGAACTTTATGCCACTTTGTATCACAATGACATTAACAACACCAAAGGCCTCAGGAAATCTTCCGCTAACTGATTTTTTGGAACTGCAACACACTCTTTCAAACTGCTTGACTGGATCAAAACCACCTGGTAACTGCAGTAACACGACCAGCAGGACTGAGAAGCTCCAGAAATCATCTGATGTTTTGAGACGCGTGTGAAGCTCACTGACAGATCGATGACACCAGAAGTTCAGCTTTGTTACCCTTCTTCATCCTCACAGTGCAAACAGCAGCTCACTTTACATCCTCGGGTTTGA
>SSNP01000020.1:1110104-1131216 GCA_006937955.1 Pachypanchax playfairii | reverse complement strand
AACATAATAAAAACATATTCTATCCTCTAACACCATTTGCTCCTAATTAAACTCCTCTGTATTAACTCGTCCTCTTGCGTGGATGCTTCTTTTGTTTTGGTCTCTCACTGTGAGTTTGTCTAAAGTCAAAAAGCCAGTCAGGTTGAACAGAATCCTCAGACCCGAGCAGAAAGGCCACGGCTTTAAAAAGGTAATTAATCTTTAATCACACACAGGCGCATGTAAACAAAGACACACAAAGGAGAGACAATTACCTCGAGGTTAAAGTTCACAGATTCTCCAACAAACTGGTTGCAGTGATAGTAACATTTGAAGAAGGTGGTCTAAGATCTGAGATGAATCAGGACACAAAGTGTGGCTCACCTGAGTGTAGCCGGTTGACCGCTTGTTGCTCAAGTGCATCCATCAGCCCCAGCTCATAATGGCCTCATCTTGCTTTCCTGTCTCCCCCATGCCGCCTCCTCTTTTTTCCCCTCCCCTCCTCTCTTCCGCTACAATAACCTGAATGCTTAATGATGGCCTCTGCCTTCCGGGAGCATGTAAACAAGCCAGCCACATCATTGGCTGAGGAAGAAGAGCCATTTGGAGCTGATTGGCTGATATGAACGAGACACGGATGGAAGAAGGAACGGTTGGTGGTTACCATAGCCCTGCAGCATGACTGCTGTCTGTACTAATGCAGCACACACACACACACACCCCCCTCAGGGTATGATGAAGGTCCCCACAGATTTACAGAACACTAACACAGTGAGACACACGACACACCCTCTGACATCAAAAATAACAAAAGCCTTTCAGAGCAATACAAACAATAGCGAGACGTTTGACACTGATTTAACTTCTTTTAATGAGCAAAATAAACATCAAAAACACTTGAGTGTTCTTTTTTTACCATAACTGGATGAAACTTTCTGCTACAACTTTTCTAAACCTGAGAGATATTTAGCATAACATACTCTTAACTGGATACCTGTGCTTATGAGTAGAGCTTGTTATTTAACACGTAATCTGAGAACCATGTTTCCAAAATCTACAGCTTCATTTGCTTGAGCTCCAGGCAGGTAAAGCAGATTACCTCCAGGTCAGCCATGTTAACAGGAAAGCAGTTCAGAGTCTGGCTTAATGAAGTCCTCGATGCAGAAAACACAGATGGACAATTCAACAAATGAAACAGAATCTACTGTTAAACACAAACTCTTTGCAGATTTCTGTGTAAAGCAACAGAAATCTGACACTGAGCACTAAGTTCAGAGCAGAACAACAAACTCATCAGTTTTAGGAATCAGCAGAACTTTTCAGCTCTCGACTGACACGCAGGAGCACATGTGACGAACACTTACAATCAAACACTCTGATCAGAAACAGAGAAAGAACAAGCTGGCGTGAGGCGCTCACTGCAGCAGCGTTCCACTCAAGAACGAGACGCCGCTTTATTAACCGTGTTGGTGCTCCATGTGCCAAATCAGACGCTCCTTTAGAGAAAAGAATGTTCTACCTGCTGAAGCTGAACAACAGTAACTAAATCAGGGATTTGTTTTCAATTGCATTGTCTATTTTTCCACTAGCTTTAGAATTGGATACTTTTAGGTAAATAAATGTGATTGTATCATTAAAACAATAAAAACAGAATAAACAAAATGTAGGTAAAAATAAAATGAAATAAATAGATAAGTAAATACTACTCATTCTACACATATTGAAAAGGTTTCTGGTTGAGGCCTGATTGAACGACATCTGAATCGCCTCTCCTGACAAGCATCACTCTGTAACATTCACGAAGCATCGCTGCTCCTGATGAGACCGACTGCATTAACTCCCAGTAACAGATCAGCTGTTTGTTCCTGTTTGTAAAAGAGACACTAGAACACAGTGAACTGATACAAACACTTCATTTATAATTCACAAGCTTGTCACTTTGTGAACTCTGGCTACCAGTAGAACCCCTGAAGGTCTGGAAGCAACCAATCAGTCAGGTCCGTGTTCTGACTGTCAGACCCTCTTATATTAATGTTCCACTACATCTGTTCTGTTACTGTTTGTGGTAGCAGATTATAAAACCTGTAACCTATTCAAAACATGCACTCAGATGGTAAATATCATCAACACAAAGTGGTGCAGTAGTTTGTAGTGATAAAAAGACGACTTCAGATGTGAGCATGAGTGAAAAGGTCTAACAACTGCTTCCTCATCAGAATTATAGCATCTTTATTATAGGAAATAAAATCACTTCTCACTTGGTTCAGTCGCACCGTGACTCTATTCGTTAAGTGTTTTTGGAGGCTGTTACATAATCAGGAACTCTTTAACAGGCCCGACGGGAGGACGATGCGAGAACACAAAGCAGAGGAGCATGGCGCTGAAGAGGAAGAGGAAATGAATGCATTGCATAACAACAGTGCTTAAAGCTGACTCAGATTGTTTCTCCCTCGTGTGTGTGTTTGTTCATGTGTGTGAGCAGAGCTTTGAATGTGTTTCTATAGCTACAGTCTAGAGAGAGCACATTCATCTATTGATCAGCACAATGTGGACGATTAAACACGATGACAGTTAGTCATGAAAATGACAAGCAGCAAAGATTAAATTACACACCAGGTTTCTTCCTGCTGAGAAAAACTTTCCCTCAAAGCTTTTAAAAGTCACCAATTTGAACCTGTTTCTCTGAGTAGACTGAGCGGGAATGGGCCCGGTGGTTTGAGTCCAAATAGATTTGTAAGGTGTGATAAAGGAGAGATCCGTGGTTGTATTAAACTGGCCCCTGACACTGTGCTGAAGCACGCCGTGGCAGCCAGCTCACTACAAACATTAAACACGTTCAGACAGAACTGGGACTGAGTCGCAGTCAGCCAGGAGCTGCTGGCCAGGCATGACGTCCATCTATTACAGGTTCTATAATGCAGAGGGGAACCAGGCCAAAGACCCAGTTAGAAAATCAGGAAGGTGTTAATGTTGGGTGTATTCTGAACTTCATGACCTCTTCAGTCACTCTGGTTCATTTTGCCCCTAAATGATTTTTTTTCTGCATTTTTAAGTTCTAATTTTCACGTTTTTACACTTCTGGATTAAAGTTAATAAGCTGGTAATAAACACAGTCAATAACATCTTAACAGAAACATATTTATTAGCGTTTGTATCTTTCAGCCTGAGAAAAGTAAAACTGAACACTCACTCTTCTACAACAGGCCGGCTCAGACTCACACGGCCATATTTCCTTTAGTTGCAGGAAACGGTTCCATTATTTAATGAAACACTGACACAGATGGATTTTATTGCCTCTTCAGAGCTGCACATTTAACCAAACCTTCCTCACAGTGACGCAGATTAATGAAAATCCTCTGGACATCTGTGCAAGCGTATGGCCCAGCGTGTGCATGTCCCACATCTGGCTCATCATGCCAGAAGGCTTACATTCTGACTGTTACATAATCTCCCTCTGGTTCCATGTGGTTTTAGGGGCACAGAAAACCAAAGCCAGTTAGTGACTCAGCTAATGGGGAGTAGATAAACACCTGTGACTTGATTTACTATCGTGTGGTGTAAGTGCCTCTGTCTTCATCCTACAGTACGTGCTCCTGTAATATACTGAATACTCTTTTTTTCTTCTTTAAGAGTCCCTTCCATTAAAAACTGTTTTTCTGAGGTTTCTGTTGAATATTTTAGCTCCACAGGTGTTCTTACCTTCATAGTGGGTGTGAAAACAGGTCAACAACTTCTCTTTCAGTTTTAATCTCTCAAACTACACAGGTGGTGATAACACCCGAGTTCGACTGGCCTGTATGTTTCGTCACACCTCTTCTGTTCGTTAGTATTCATCAGCTCCTGCAGTTGAAACCACGCCTAGCATGCTGCTGGCTAAAAGCTGTTAGCATAAGACGTAGCAAACAGGAAGAGAGAACGTCTGCTGTTGCCATGCGCAGCGTGGCAGGAAACAGTATACCTTGCTCTCATAGGCTAGTTTGTTAGCCAATCTGAGTCCAGCAAATTCGAATTATGAATATTAATGAGTTGCTGTCCGAAACCTGACGAAACCAGCTGAATCTTGACGAAGATAGATTGAAAGGTCTGTTAATCAGTGTTTCCTAATAAAATGTTTCATATTACAGGTTAATACTTAAAGAGGCCATTTCATACAAATTTTCGGACTTTGTGGTTATTCCTTAAGTACTAACCAGTAATATGAAACATTAACACCGTTTTTAATGGAAGGGCCTCTTTAAGAAAACAAAAATTTAACTGTTTAAGCTCAAAGCCCAGGGAAAGTTTCTCAAATTGTAGCGATAAATTAATTCCATTGTTTGATCCGTTGGAGTCCAAACTGGCATCAATCTGCTTGGGGTTTTAGTTGATATATAAAACAAATGCTGCTCGAGTTGTTCATTACTTGGACCGTCTTTCCACAGATCCACTTCTCCTCTAGTCCTCAGGGAAAAAAGGGTTTGTGAAAAGGTCGATTAGCTGCAATATTAGAACATTGAGCAGCAGAGGAGCAAATTAAAGTAAAGACTTCCTGCCTAGAAAAAAATCTATGAGTTTCTAGAAAACTTACGGAGAAAATACTTTATGTTTCAGTGAAAACAAGACAACTACACCAACAAAGAGCTTCTAAAATCCGATCACAGGTTGTAAAAAAACCTTCTACCCTGCACAGATAACATGTAAGAAACAGGCTGCAGACCTTGATCAGACTCTGAGATGAGAGGGAAAGAAGAAAAGAGATTTTTTTGTGAAATCAACTGTCATGTAGGAGTCGATATGTAAGATACTGACTGGACAAACGGAGCCGATGAGAGATCCGAGATGGATTTTTGTTTGCTAGTCGGTTGGTGCTAAAGGAAAGACTTTCACTCTGTTCAGGGACTTCAGGATGTTCAGTCACGGTTTAACACACACAGCCATTAACTCACTGTCAGTGGCTGAAGAGGACGGATGCAATTACATCCTTGTGTTCATCCCGGAACAGAAGAAGCTTTAGTTGTTGTGAGCGATTGACTTAGTGCGGTGAGACCGGGTCAATGTACCACTGACAACCAAGCTGAGTCCTTCCTCTTTCTGCTGTGTTACTTATGTCACGTGCCTTAAAGAAGGTTGTTTCAAGATCTGCATGACAGACAGGAAGTCATGTTAACAGCAATCCTGGGAATGTGATGGTGTATTTGAAATTCCCTGAGCAGAGGAGGAAGGATAGACAAAGTGTAGACAGCAACTCCAGAACAAGACGATCCTCATCACATCAATGAGTTCACATCCATCCAGCTGTGTGATGCCTTCACAGCTGCTAGGAACACTGATGCTTTAAGACTGACCAATCACGCCGTGAGAAACAACATGCACTAAAACTGAAACCACATTTTCAACATAGATAAATAATAAGCTGGAGTTCTGCAACGATTAGCTTAGCATCCAGACAGAGAGCAAGGATGTTCTGTGAGGTGGAAGTATCTTATACCTTTTACATCAGCAAGTTTCTTTCTACTCAGAGACTTTCATGCTTAATGATCTGAGAGCAGCTGGAACTGAAAACAAGAAACCTTACAGCACTTTATACTATGAAAATTCTGAAATCTAGCTGACTTTTATTGTGAAAGCCTGTGGTACTTTAAAGTGGAATCAAGTACATCTTTTATAGATCAGTCATTAAAAGGTCTCAGATTTTGTTTAAAAAGTGAAGAGAGTTTCTCTCTTCAGACGACAATAAATAAAACAACTAACTTCTGCAAGTTTCTTCACATTCAGATGTAAAAACTACATTTTAAATTAAGTGTTTAGAATCAGAAACGACATTTCTGTCAACAAAAAACTCTGAAGTAGCCAAACATATGCAATAATAGTAATAATCATCCAAATTTACAGCAAATACTGTTCCCTCAGTCTGTGATTATGTTTCCTCAAATTATTTTTAATGCTAGGTGTTGTAGATGTAATGCAGAACTGATTGTAACATTTAATGAAATAGTGTTTGAATGAACCAGTTTGAAGAACAAACCCAGTGATCTTGGTTTTGTTGAGGAGACTCGTTCCTGTCTCCACTTCTGCTGCTCAGGATGGAGGACTGTGTTGAAATGAAGATTCAACACAATCTGCTGGTTTCAAACTCAATGAGTCTGATTACTTTTTATAATTTACTGAAATGTTTGTTTATAATTAACTTTGAAGTGGAACCTGTTGACGTGAGTTTAAAGGTACGATATGGAATATTTTAATAAAAAGCAATATATTTAACAAAATTAGACCTCCACTGGGTGTTTAGAGGGGTGTAGAATGAAAATTCAGTATTTTCTTTAGAAATTATATTTGGATGGATCGGTCCGATCCTCAGAGTCGGCAGCTACTTTTAAGAGCAGACTTAAGACTCACCTCTTTAAAGAACACTTTCAGTCTTAATGTGGGATTAATTTATGATTTATGATAGCGATTTGAGAATTTATCTCTCATAAAAAAAATTTAAAAAAATGATACACTTGATGTATCAGCGTCGGAATTAAACTGGACTCCAAACAGTCCGCCTCCTTATATTGTTTCCTTCTCTTTGATTTCTTGCTTGTATGTTCTCTCAATGTAAGTCACTTTGGATAAAAGCGTCTGCTAAATGACAGTAGTAGTAGTAGTAGAAGTAAAATATAATAAATTATTTATTCTGATGGGCACGACGTCGGCATTTTGTTTACATCTACCAGCCAATAGCTGGCAGAGCTGCGGGCACCATTACGGGTTGCCTAATACGGTAAATAGTCCGGGACAGCGAGGCTGGTACTGTGGAGTCTGCCTGTCGAGCAGCTGGAAGCCCTGGGAATATGTGGTGATTTTTGACCTTCATTGCTTGCCATAGTGGATCCCCGATGTGACTAGCAAGAAAAAATGTGGAAAAGTCTTTATTAGCAGTTCACACGTGGCAGATGGTTGAAGTGTGGGAATTCTGGGCTGCGGTACGGCGGGAGAACGCCTCAGAGGATGGCGTACCTGGTTGGATAAAAGGAGTGCAGGATGGCGTGAGGTGGAAGGAGGATGTCGAGGAGACTGTTGGAAGTTTCGGTTTGCTCGAGAAGAGCCGGGGCAGATATGCAAGCTCTTTGCCATGGACTGAATCGATGACTGAGCGACAAGCAGGTAGGAATTCTCTCCAATTATCAGAGTCAGTGTGATCAGCTCTGGAGAGCATGATTAGTGAGCTGAAGACGTGATATTTTATTGTCCTTCTCAGATCGGGGATCAGAGGGAGTTTGGTGATGAATATTCGTGGCATCAGAGCGCACGCGGGGGGTCACGAGCCTGGCATTCCGATGGCTGGAGTGTTGTTGTTGTGTTCATGTTCCATATTCCACCTCTAACTTTTTGTTTCTGTTTATTGACATAATGTTTGTTATGAACTGGTTCTGTATAAATAAAACTGAACTGAATAAATTTTAGACTTATGTTTGCACAACTCACAGACTGTAAAAAACAAGCCAGATCTCATCTCCTTACTGTTCAGTCCTGTCGCCAACAAGACAATTAAAATGTAAAACACATTTCAGTTCACGCTCAGATCAAAGCTCACTCGTGTCTGATCTTCAAACAGCTTGGAAATTGCTCATGAGAACTTCAGCAGCAGCAGCTCTTCTAACAACTCACTAATGCAATGTGCTTTATGTTTTTATGTTCTTGATCTCCTTCCTCTCCTGTTAATTCCCTCTCAGGACACTGCAGCTTGGTAACGACGGTGACACGGCGGGGTGAGTCCCGAGAGGCAGCGTCATGAACCCAGAACCCCACGCAGACACAAAGCAGCTCCAGAGCAACACGCCAGCAGAGAATCACAGCTGCACCTCGTCACATCTGGCTTTTGTTGCACGAAGCCTCACACAGTAGCTGCTCTGAATCATAGCATGAAGAACCATTTCATTACAGACATCACCTCCAAAAGCACGAGACTTTTATACAGCTTCAAAGAAACAGACAAATCTAGGTCAGGAGGGTTGAGGTGGGAGGGAGCTGCTTGTCATGGTGTTTGACATCTTTAAACAGCGCTAACAGCTGATTTTAAACTGATGCAGAGAGAAGTGTGACATGTGGGTCCACAACCAGCATGTAGAAGACAAGAAAGACCAGGATGCAAATTAAACATCACACAGTTTGTGTTTTTAATGAGACGGAACATAAAGTTCCAAGTGGAGTTTGTTAGCATGACTCATGAATGTATGGACTCAATCCTGTTTCTGTAAAGCTGACAGAAAGCAAAAAACAGCAGACATGAGTTGTTATCAGTGTCAGAGTCGTGTTGGGGGGGGTGTCAGCCAAAACGATGCTTCCTAATGGGAAGTCCGGAGCTAAGTGTTCAGACTCTGTACATGAGACGGTGGTTTGTAAAGCAAACCGCTGTAACATGAGGAGGATACAGAATCAGACGGGTGGAGGTCAAACTGATGAGTAAACAGATGGATGGACAGATACGTACTGCTGTAGAGCGTGTCGATCCAGGAGAGCCTGGGCAAGCCGTGAGCACTCAGAGGCTCCATCCTCCTTCACTCGCCCGATGTCAGTAACTCTGCTTCCCGCTCCTATTTATTCAGCTCTTTTCTCTGTCGCCTTACACAAAGCCTCGTCTCCTTATCACCGAGAAGAAGCCTGTATCTCGCAGGATAAAACACGAAGCAGCATCTGGATTTCAAAACAAGACACCACAGGGGTCCAACAGGCTGACGGCTGGTGAGCTGAATGAGTGCAGGAGATGTGTGCACGTCTGAGTGTGAGAGAAAACAAGAGGCAGGAGATGAACAGCGCCGGCCGTTGCTAGGGAGAAGCACCCCCTCCCTCTCTCGCCCTGTCTCTCTCTCTCTCTCTCGCTCTCTAACGCCCATCCACCCCTCCTTTCTGTCTCTCTCGACTCTGAGCTGAAGCCTCATCAGCTTCGCTCTCACCGTCATCGGGCAGAACGAATTCAGACTCCGTGTCAAGAAGATGCCAACCTCCAGGTTTGTGTCAAATCATGAAAATTAACTACTACTACTACTGTCATTTAGCAGACGCTTTTATCCAAAGCGACTTACATTGAGAGAACATACAAGCAAGAAATCAAAGAGAAGGAAACAATACAAGGAGGCGGACTGTTTGGAGTCCAGTTTAATTCCGACGCTGATACATCAAGTGTATCAATTTTTAAAAATTTATTTTTATTATTATTATTTTTTATTTATTATTTTTTTTTGTAGAGATAAACTCCCAAATCGCTATCATAAATCATAAATCAATTCCACATTAAGACTGAAAGTGTTCTTTAAAGAGGTGAGTCTTACGTCTGCTCTTAAAAGTAGCTGCCGACTCTGAGGATCGGACCGAGTTTGGTAGGTCATTCCACCATCGGGGGACAACAGAGGAGAAGAGTTTGGAACATGATCTCATGCCACGTTGTGGTGGAAGCGCTAGGCGTCTTTCAGCGGCTGAGCGTAGCTGACGCGTGGGAATGTAGGTTTGGATGAAGGAGTGAAGGTAGGTAGGAGCTGTGTGTGTTAGAGTCTGGTAAGCCAGAAGCAGAGCTTTGTATTTGATGCGTGCTGCAACTGGAAGCCAGTGCAGGGAAATGAGCAGCGGAGTGACATGAGCCCTCTTGGGCTGGTTGAAGACCAGACGTGCTGCTGCGTTCTGAATCATCTGCAGAGGTTTAACCGAGGACGCCGGAAGACCGGCCAGCAAAGAGTTGCAGTAGTCGATCCGGGACAAGACCAGGGCCTGGACCAGAAGCTGTGTGGTGTGGTCTGTGAGGAAGGCTCTGATTTTCCTGATGTTGTAAAGAGCGAATCGACATGAGCGAGCTACGGAGTTAACCTGCTCCTTGAAGGACAGCTGGGTGTCCAGTATGACACCAAGGTTTCTGGCGGAGGTTTTGGGGAACAGCGTGATGGAGTCAAGCTGCACGCTTATCTGAGGAGGTAAGGAGTTACTGGCAGGACAGACAATGAGGTCAGTTTTGGACAGATTAAGCTGAAGGTGGCGATCCCTCATCCACGCCGAGATATCTGAGAGGCAGGCAGATATCCGCACTGAGACGGATGTATCGTCTGGAGGGAACGAGAGGAGGAGCTGAGTGTCGTCAGCGTAGCAATGGTATGAGAAGCTATGGGAGCGAATGATCTCGCCTAATGAGGTGGTGTATAAAGAGAAGAGGAGAGGACCAAGGACCGAGCCCTGCGGGACACCCGTCGCCAGCTCATGTAGACTGGACATCTGTCCATGCCACGAGACTCTGAAAGATCTTTCCGTAAGATACGAGGTGAACCACGAGAGGACCGGTCCCGAGATGCCAAGCTTAGATAGCGTCGAGAGGAGAATGAGGTGGTTGACGGTGTCAAAAGCAGCAGACAGGTCTAACTAACAAAATGCAAATTTATCTTTTTGCTCTTCTCATTGCTATCAGCCCAATTCATCTTTTTAACACTGAGCTCATCAAGAACACGTCACTTTGTTTCATTTTCAGGTGTAAAGCTAAGAGTTTTCTCATGTTTGAAAAAGGGGTTTTCAGAGAACTGCTGGGTTCATTGTCACATACAAGTGAAACAGGTCAACAAATGTTGCACCTCAGTGTGATTCTCCAGTTAGTTCCAGCACAGGGAGACACCAGCTTCAAATTATGTACCTGCATGATTTAAATTATTCAAATTTAAACACTATGAGAAAGAGAAGAATCAGCAAACTTGAACTTTTAGTCATTTCATTCATATTCCAGACTGAAGGGGAAGTGATGCTTTAACGTCTGTATGGGAGCTGCATGGCAGAGACACTGGAACATGATGCTCACGTTCACCTTCAGCTGAGATTATCTTCATAAATTGTTAACACATTGCTAGAAAGCACTCGGAGAGCGCAGACCTCCACCAAGCAGCTCGTTTCCCCCATAATGTGGTTTACATATAAAACTTCAAGCTCATCTTATTAACATTATCAGATTCTGTGGGCAGAAAAACAATCCCTCAGTATGTTGAATCACTTTGACTTCATCATTATCACCGTAGTTACTTATGATAAACAATATTTCTACATTGGCTGTTCTCTGGATCACTGCCTAAATCCAGCTGACTGTCACACAGTGAGGGTCTGAGTCGGTTATCCAGCTCAGGAGGACACAGTGTAACTGATAGGTTCACATGTCATGTTTTAAGTTAGTCCCATCCTCTGTTCCCATGGCAACTCGCCCTCTTCAACCACAGACACGTGCTGGGAAAACATGTAAAAGATTCACACGGGATAGCATGTCTGTGGACAAGTGGCTGTAGATCAGGAAGCTATAGATCTTAGCTGGTTCTGCTGAAAATGTTTCTATGCAGCCATAGGCGCCATTTTAACCGAGGACGCTGGGGACATGTCCCCACCACTTTTTAGGGATCGCTGACAGCAGTTCTCCAACAAGTGGCAGAAATAGGCCTTACCGTATATGTTAGGACATGCAGTGACTTCGCCAGGACTTCAGAAGGCAGTAAGACGTTCTTATTTACTTATACAGCCTGATGCGGATCTATTTAAGGGCCGCAGACCTGACGTTCACTTATGGTCCCAGGAGATAACCTACTAAGTCATTACAGAAAGCATACTTTAACTGTAAATGAAAATAAAACCATATTAATTTAGTTTAATTTTCAACATTTCAGAAAGAATGCATGCACTGCATGCTGGGAAATCTGCAGCTTCGTAACTTTTATTTACTAATCCGGCAGATCACGGAGTACTACTGAACCCCGCAGAGGACATGGTGAGAAAACAAAACAAAAAAATAAAATAAATACATTTTGCGTTATCTCAAGGACGTGTTGAAAAGCCTCTACTTCTGGTCTGCTGCTAAATTAGCTTTGTAATAGCTCATTTACAACTAAATGGATAAATACTTATAAATTAATATTTAATAACATGTCCCCAGCAGTCTTCAAACCACACCAAGTTTATTGTTATTGTCCCGATCACGTTTAAAAACAAACTGATACCCTTGCGTGCAGCAGATGTTTATTTTGAATCCAGTTGTGTGGAATAATCTGTATTAAAGTCACAACGATAGTAAATACAGAAGTGGAAACTCAACCAGATTAGAATAATCAGAGAAAACTTCTCCCTTCAACCTCTTCCAACACAGCATGGGGGAGAAACCACAGGAAGCTTCAGAGGGAGAAAAACTTCAGTCAGGACACAAAGGATGGCAAGACGAACCCCACAACCTTTCACGCCCCATGCCCCCCCCCCCACAAAATCCCCCCTTCAGAGGCAGTGGGCCTGGAGCACTGCTTTGTCTGGCTACATATGTTCCAGCTGAGGAGACAAGAACACAGTCAATAAAAGAGTTCATTTAGGCAGAGGGTTAATCTGTTTTATTACTGAATATAAAACATGTAATTCCCAGGATGACACAGAGGAAACAGACAGAAACTGGTGTTGAGTAGAACGTCAAAGAAAAATCACCTGCATCATATGTCCTAAATATGGGACAAAAGAATCTTTCTCACACCTGATTTAAACCAAGGATGTCCCATCTCTTCATCCTAAATACCTCCTTCATTCAAGGTCGATATTCAAGCAAAGAAAACACACTCAACACACAGCAAGGTGAGTCTGCCAGGACTGTCACAAACTTACATCAAATATTAATAAGGAGTCGAGCTGTGTGGCTAAAAAGGGCCAATATTAACAATCTGTCCAGGTGCCAGAGTCCCTCCAACATCTGGCTCAGGGACCGTGGAGAACAACTCAAGTATCTGTTTGGTTGCAGATGCTGGAGGTCCATCGACCCCTTTACTAAACACACTCGTTCCTTTGTTAGAGGAACAGAGTTCTACACAACGGAGACTTTTCATTTTCCTTAAAGGTCGTGTGTGTGTGGGGTGAGGGGTTAGCATGAAGGCAGAGGAATTGGGAAGGATACGCTAAGTAAAAAGATAAGATCCTGACTTTATGACGTCCTTTGATTTTGTTTATAAAGGCGGCCACATTTTTTCTATATTTTCTATATTTCTTGCAGGAAAGATCTTTTCGGTTGGATTAACACACTTTATATTGATCAGTCAATAACTCAGTTACCACTGCAGGAAATGAAGAAGAAAATACAGCTGAAAATAAATCAAATACAATCCGCGACTGATACGTCACTCAGTGTAAACAAAGAAGAAAACTCGATCCTTTGTAGCATAAAGCTCAAAAGTATTTAACAAACAGGAAACTGGTCTCATCAACTCAACACACACACCATCACTTCATCTGTCTCTGATGATGTCATTAGTATGAGGTGTTAATCCTTTTCCAGGGATCAAAGGATATTCGCAGTAACGGTACCTACTACCAACCCATCCGCTCATATTCTCACTGATCCCGTTATTAAGACAGGAAAACGTTGACATTTTAAAAGATTCATTCAGGATCTGACCCTGACGTTTCCTGACATCGATAAAGATTTTCTGTCATGAAACCTAGAGGATGTTGGTTTGCGCCACCCCCAGCTATACAGGTGTGTAATTAGGCAGCACAGCATCCCACAAGCCAATCAGAGTGCCACTCACCACCCCAATCTGCCCAGATACCCCCCCCACCCCTTCCTACACACACACACGCACATGCGCGCCCACACACCTTCAACATGTCAGCCTCAGGCCTGGGGCATGATGGGTGATGGGTGAACTGGGGGAGGTGGCAATGTGTGTGTGTGTGTGTGTGTGTGTGTGTTTGTATTTCTGACCTCCTGAGGACCAGTTTCCTGACTTTTACTATCTTTCTGGGGTCCGAGGGTTCTTGTGGGGACCGAAGCCTGGTCCCCATGAGGGGGACTCCCCTTTTTAGGGTTAGGGGTTAGGTTTATAGGTATGGTGTGAATAGAGTTTTAGTTAGTCTTAGGGTTAGTTATAGATCAGTAATGGTTAAGGTTAGTAAAAGTGTTTGGGTTAGGTATAAATCTAGTTACTAAAATCAATGGAAGTCAATGGACGGTCCCCATAAGGATACCAAAACACACTTGTGTGTGTGTTTAATGTAGGGCTGATTTAGACCTTTTAACACACAGACCCTGTTAAACTCCTGCTCTGACACACACTTGGTTCTCTGCTTCTTCCTTCTGTTGTGTGTGCACATTTGAATAAGTGGGCTGGACACATGTAAAGCAGACAGCTGTGTTTCCAGACGAGCAGCATCCAAAAATAATAATGAAACACTGCGAACCAGAATGTACAAGTATAAGATCCTATTAAAGAAGAGCATCATCCCCCCACCACCACCACCTCACCCCTCTCAGGAGAGCATGTAATGCCAGGAGTAAGTTATCAGTTTTGTTCTAAAACACACTGTTTGTTCACCTTGTGCTTAACACATTAAAATAACTCAATGTTTACAATGTTTTCTATGGGATTAGCTCAGTCTAACCCCTAGTGTCCTTTGTAAATAAGTGTGAATACACATGGATGTTGATGACATCCTATATTTATCAAACATGCCTTTGTTTTGAAGGCTGGGGGAGATGGCAGCAGGGAGAGGCAATGAGCATGCATTATTAAAATGCCTGAAGTGCACCATTCATGAATGTCTGCATGTTAAATGAGACTCTTCCAAACCATCTGGCTAGTTGTTTCTAATGACATTTATTTATAAGTGAAATGATGTGATCAGGCTCTTGGGTTTTCCTTTGTTTCAATGATTCACAGTTTTTATGAGTTGGAGCCACACGCAGAACTGTTTATCTAAAAGTTCCCAGAATCCTCCACTCAGCTGCTTTACTCTCAAATTCACAAAGTTACAACCAGAACAAGAAAACCAGAGATTATGAGTGAAATGTTGTGTGGATGCATCACACACGGGTCCTAGCAGCACAGACCCCCCCACCCCCCCCCACCATTCACCATCGCCATCCTGTGACACATCTGTATGTTTCTTTAATAAACTATCATCTGATTATTGATGAAATAAAACTGCACAATCCTCAGTCTGTTTGTTTAAGGGAAAGGGATTTTGTGTGTGAGCGTGCACGCGTGCACGTGTACGCGTGCATGTGTGTGTTCATCATCTGCCAGCTGTATTCACTTTGATCTATTGAGGTCAGTGTGGAAATCGTCAGAATCCTGCTGTGATTGGACAGAGACCAGATAAGCATCGGCCTGTCTCACACACATTAATGTAGCTTTACACCCAAATGTCCCATGTGGTGTTTATTCAGACTGTCCATCTTTACTTTCCTCTCTTTTAGCTGGAGACGGGATGAAGACATCAAGGACAAAACAAAAGAACAACCAGTTTGTGTTTTGCACCTTCTCTTGCTTTACAGTTTTCTATGAAGTAAAAATGTGTATGATATGTGTGAAAAGGGAATACAAATAAAAATCTAGTGCAATAAAGGAGGGAACAGTGCAGAGTTCAGGTTTTATGTACAGCATTACTGCCCTCTACTGTTCATTTTCTGTTAATGCAGGTTCCAAAATGCAAGAAAAATGTGCTTACAATGTGAAGAAACTCACACTGATCCATGTCTGAATAAAGTCTCAATCAGAGTGACCCACACCAACACCTGTAAACACTCTACTAATGGTTTCTGGATGGTTTCCTACAGCCTCCTTAATGCAGACTCACAGCAGCTCTATAAGAATCTCGTGTTTGTGTCCCGTTCAGAAGTTCATGACCAGGTCGATGGTCTGGTTCAGGATTTTCCACGAATGCGCCACATAAACCCTCTGCATAGGAACATCAGTGTGATGTCTTCAAACAACCTGCACAGCGCAGCATGATGAAGGATTATTTACATTTTATTTACTTTATTATTTACTTCTAAAACTGTAGAAGACTGCACAAGGATCTAAAATACGCTGCAATAAAAAGCTGTTGTTTCCAGAATATTACGCTTACTTCTCATTTTCATGATGCGTGAGGCGACTGGGTGCATCAGCTCTTTAAAAGGTGTTACGTTCCTTCCAACTCACGGTCCAGTTCATGGAACTGAATCTGGTTCTGGCTGTAAAAAGGTGCAGCTGGAGTCTCTCTGCATTACTGTCATCTTGAAAATTACAATTTTTTACACAAATTTCAGAGCAGATGTGATGAATACAGAATTTTGGAGATACTGGACCTCCACCACGTACGTTCCCTGATAAAATGTGCCGACAGCCAGAGGGTCTTCATAACAACTGCCTGAAATATTGGTACCATCGTCATCAGTAGACCAGAAGAAGGTTCCAACACACCCGTATGAAGAGAGCAAGAACTCTGCTGCCAGCGTACGACAGAAAATCACCTCATTCTCACGAATTCATCAAGTTATTGAGGCTGCAGCCGTAACAACTTCCTGTAGGAACCTGAGCCGCGTTTCATGAACTCCAGATGTTGTAGGAAACGGGAGAATCGTTACTAACGGTGCGTTCGTATGGGTCATTGAGTCTGAGGCTTTACTTATTTCATGAGTAGGCGTGATGTCCAACCTCTAATATTCAGACTCTGGTTCTGTAAATACCTCATGGAAGCTCCTGTATAAGATATATAATGGTTTCACTTTCTAATAATGAAGAAACAATCAATCCAGTCATTGTAAATATGTTCATGGCATCTACATCATGTCGATGCATTCAGGGTATTTTTGGTTTATTTGCCCAAATTCCCCAAAAGCCCCCAAAAGATTGACATAATTTATTATATATTTATGCATGTTGTTCTAAAGCATCATCACAACATGACGCCTCTTAAAGCAGAACTAAATAATTTTTCTGCAGTCGTGTCTCAGATGGCCATTGCTTAAACCAGTGTTATGTAGAAATATGCTACCTGTTGAGATGTGCTACACACATGTATCATTCTACAGTTTTTACTTCAATTAATAGACTTATTCTTAATTTGCTGTTTCTATACTTTTCCATAAATACAATTTATCTGTTAAATAAATTCTCCCAGGACAGAAACACTAAATATGATGTTATTTTTACTTTCTGTGCATTGTCAGAGCAACAGGCAAATGTTTGGACACACCCAGAGGAGAAGGACCCAACAATGGCTGATAAGGACTCAGAGGGCTTTTATGTAGAAAATATCAGTGAAGGATCATAAAAATATGATTAAATAATTAACAGGAAACACTCGTTATAAACAAGAATACTGTATAAACTTCTAATAACATCTCATTATGAAATAAGGTGTCATTTTGTACTATGGAGGCATTTTTCTTCAGGGCAACATAAATCATCAGAACACCACTTCCTGCTGCGACCTGGATTACTGGTTATTTAGTCTATTGTAAAGTCATCGGAAGGTCCAGAGTGTCTGATATGAAGATAAACATGTTATTCGGTGAGTATCCAGACAAGTTTCATAACAGTAGTTTAAAATGTTTAATTTTAATTTATACTCTTTTTTTTTTTTTTTTTTACACTATGACACTATGAAAAAGTCTTTTCTTATATTCTTCCCTACGTCCACATGAGGGTGCCACCTCCATGTTTTAGGACTCAACAAACACTGTGAGTCTTCTTGTGCTCTGTAGAGTTTTTCTACTGAACAGCTCATGAAGCATTTAAAATCTGGGGTGTATTTCAGAAAGCTGCTCTAAATCAAAACCTAAACTCAAGGTCAACCAACTCTCAGATGTGAAACTCAGAGCTTTCGGTTTCAGAACAGGTGTTAAGCATTAGTTTAATCAACTCTGATTCAAAGTTAACCTGAGTTACGCTCAGTTTCAGTTAATAGTGTTGATCCAATCCAACTTGCAGCTTCTTTCTCTTCAACAGAACATGATAGAAATGATAAGGGTCCATTAATGAGGAAGAGGGTCCATCAACCTCCACAGCACAGCTTACCTCAGTAGGAATATTATTCAGCCTTAACCAACAACTTACTGTGACACTAAGTAGACATGGAAATACACAGAATTGTCTCGATGTGGACAGCATGTCCATCATGGGTCATATGAGAGACGTGTGAACTGAGAATATTGTTTAAATAAATTATAGATGATCATTGAAAGGCTCATACAGATACTCATCAGGGTGATAAAATATCCACTCTGGGTCTGATCATCAGTGTTAGGAATGTTACTTTAAAATAGTAATTAGTTATAGTTACTCACTTGTTCCAAAAAGTTATTTAGTTAGAAACTGAACTACTCTACAAAAAAGTAACTGAGAAAGTAATGGACATTACTAAAAAAAACAAATTCCTTGAATAATGCAAATAAAACTGATTGTAATTAGAAAAACCCGAGTATCCTCATCTCAGGTTTAACTAACTCAAAGTTTTTCTACTAAACCTGCTTTCTTCTGATCTGGTTACATGGTTGGTATTTATGAGCTCAGCTTGGTGCTGCAGAGGGAGAGACACAGTATACTTCCTGGATCTGACGTTCTGCTTCACCAGGAGAGATAAATCGCACACACACACACAAGTGTGTTTTGTTATCCTTGTGGGGACCGTCCATTGACTTCCATTGATTTTAGTAACTAGATTTATACCTAACCCAAACCCTTTTACTAACCTTAACCATTACTGATCTATAACTAACCCTAAGACTAACTAAAACTCTATTCACACCATACCTATAAACCTAACCCCTAACCCTAAAAAGGGGAGTCCCCCCCCATGGGGACCAGGCTTCGGTCCCCACAAGAACCCTCGGACCCCAGAAAGATAGTAAAAGTCAGGAAACGGGTCCCCAGGAGGTCAGAAATACAAACCCACACACACACACACACACACACACACACACACACACACACACACACACACACACACACACACACACACACACACACACACACACACACACACACACACACACACACACACGTGTGTTTTGGTATCCTTATGGGGACTGTCCATTGACTTCCATTGATTTTAGTAACTAGATTTATACCTAACCCAAACCCTTTTACTAACCTTAACCATTACTGATCTATAACTAACCCTAAGACTAACTAAAACTCTATTCACACCATACCTATAAACCTAACCCCTAACCCTAAAAAGGGGAGTCCCCCTCATGGGGACCAGGCTTCGGTCCCCACAAGAACCCTCGGACCCCAGAAAGATAGTAAAAGTCAGGAAACGGGTCCCCAGGAGGTCAGAAATACAAACACACACACACACACACACACACACACACGTGTGTTTTGGTATCCTTATGGGGACTGTCCATTGACTTCCATTGATTTAAGTAACTAGATTTATACCTAACCCAAACCCTTTTCCTAACCTTAACCATTACTGATCTATAACTAACCCTAAGACTAACTAAAACTCTATTCACACCATACCTATAAACCTAACCCCTAACCCTAAAAAGGGGAGTCCCCCTCATGGGGACCAGGCTTCGGTCCCCACAAGAACCCTCGGACCCCAGAAAGATAGTAAAAGTCAGGAAACGGGTCCCCAGGAGGTCAGAAATACAAACCCACACACACACACACACACACACACACACACACACACACACACACACACACACACACACACACACACACCCACACCACCACACACACACACACACACACGTGTGTTTTGGTATCCTTATGGGGACTGTCCATTGACTTCCATTGATTTAAGTAACTAGATTTATACCTAACCCAAACCCTTTTCCTAACCTTAACCATTACTGATCTATAACTAACCCTAAGACTAACTAAAACTCTATTCACACCATACCTATAAACCTAACCCTAAAAAGGGGAGTCCCCCCCATGGGGACCAGGCTTCGGTCCCCACAAGAACCCTCGGACCCCAGAAAGATAGTAAAAGTCAGGAAACGGGTCCTCAGGAGGTCAGAAATACAAACACACACACACACACACACACACACACACACACACACACACACACACACACACACACACACACACACACACACACACACACACACACACACACACTCACCGAGTCTCACACACACACACACACACACACACACACACACACACACACACACACACACACACACACACACACACACACACACACACACACACACACACACACACACACACACACACACACACACACACACACACACACACACACACACACACACACACGAGGGCCACTTACAGTAAAGTAACAAAGGAGTGAAAGCTGTGTGGAGGATCTACATCCATCTGGGTTAGTTTTGTTTGTATTTGGTTTGGTGACGCTGCACATGATGTTTCAGAACCAGAAGGCTCTGTGAAAAACTCTGTGACTGTCGTTCAGTAAAGTGGGACAGTGAAAACAATGTTCTCACACATAAACAAAACTGATATTGTGGTTTTTACAAAATCTTTAAAGAATTTGAGAAGTTCTAGTTTCTTCTTCCTTCATGCAGCTGAGAGGAACAAGAAATCCGCTTCAGAGGGGAAAAAACTAATTTGTTTAAAACATTAAAAAAAGAATCTGGACCAACAATGTTTAGAGGGAAAAAAAATCTGTGACGCGCCAAGATAAGAAATAAACAATAAATACAGGGATTTTGTTATTATGTAGGTGATGAAACTTGTACAATTAGTACAACCTCAGATTTAATCATCAGAGCAAACAGCTCTGGGTTGCACTCACTTTATTTGCTAAGACCTTGTGGTTAGAAAGCAAAAACCATATGACTGTGCATTAGCAAAACCTGTAGAGTCTTAAAACAGCAACCGACACCATGAACCCAGCTGAAAGAACTTTCTGATACAACGGTGAGCTGATACGTTTCACACCTAGCCTCTCTGCCTCAAATAACTTGTTTCCTTTGAGTACTGTGCACACTGACACCCAACACCCACAGTGTGCACACCTGACACCTGAAACTGCTTCCATTTCTCTGACAGACATGATGACGGCAGCGAAAATCTCTCTTTCCATCCTTAATATTTAGCAACGTAAAATACTTGACGTGTGGACGGTCAGGTGGAAGCACAGAAAACGGTGGTTTCAACATCAAAACTAAAGCTGTAGCTGTCTGCTTATTTGTCCAGCAGTTTTGATTACCATGCACCAACAACAGGAAGTGAAAGTGGTGACAAAGGACAAGATGAAAATAATAAAAACCTGCAGGCCGTGAAGCAGAGAGACCCGAGCAGGCATTCATGATCCTGGTGCAGGTGTTCTAATGTAAATGTCAGAGTTTCATGAATTCCCTGGTGCACGGCCGACAGTAATAACAGCTCTCTCAGGAGGGGCGAAGGGGGGGGGGGGGGGG
>SSNP01000020.1:1010755-1110094 GCA_006937955.1 Pachypanchax playfairii | reverse complement strand
GGGGGGGGGGGGGGGGGGGGGGGGGGGGGGGGGGGGGGGTTTGTCTCCTTACACAAAGAAGAAGTACAAACTCATGAGAACATATCCTGCTGTGTGGCAGGCATACAAGCCGAGAGAGAGACACTTAGTCCAGAACAGTCTGGGAAGTGAGAGACTGGACATGGTTGTCATGAGACAGTAACACCGTCACCACCAGGACTTCACACACCAGCAGGGAGACCCAAAACCCCGTCAAGACCACATTCACAACTCCAAGTAACAATTTGTCTGTAATATAAAATCTTTCATCAAGTCTCGCAACAGTTTTCCCCTCATTCGTTTCATTCCTTAAAGCTTGAATGTTTGTCTTCTTTTTGAGGGTGAACTAAACACAGAGATCCAACCGCCACACGAAACACGTGACTGATGGTGTCTGAGTCAAACTGCTGTGCAACATAAAACTTCACCAAAGTTACAATTGTGTAAAAGCAGAAAAGTGAGCATGCAAGAAAAGTTGCTCAATAACAATACCCGAAAAATTTCCTCTTTTATGATAAAAACAACTAATGAGAAGTTTGTGTGTCACTCAAACATCTTTCAGTGTTTCGTAACAAGCAGTCACACATTCCTGATGATGCGTGTTTGTCTTTGTGCTCTTTAGGCTTCTCCCTGAAGCCTGATTCTGCAGTTTGTATGTAAATTAAACTAAATGAAAATATTTCAAGACCCGCAGTCAAGGATTTTGGGGGATTTCAAACAGTTAAATTAAAAATTATGGGACACTTGCGTTAAATAAAACATTATAAAGGGAATAAAATCAAAGTGCAAAACAGCTGCTTCCTGTTTGAAACCCCATCAGAGTTAGCAGATGCTACTAAAAACAACAGTTTCCAGAAAAATACAATTTTAAACTCACAAGTTTTGCTGCTAGTTAGCAAGTTAGTTAGAAAAACATTAGCTGAACGGTTACGATAAAACTGAAAGGTAAAGACATTTAGAAGATCAGCTCATGATCCTTTGTAGAAACTTGATAGTTTGTTTATTCTAAATTACTTGTTGAACCTTGTTAGTTCCCCTCACATTGGATGATGATCTTACTATAGCATAAAAAAATAATCAGAACATGGATGATCTTTGTGTCTCTAAGCACATGTTAAGAACATGTTACATGTGACACAGCGGGATAACGACACAGTGCCTTTGAAAATACACCAAACTGACGTTATGGTGGCTCTTCATCATGATGGCTGTGTATTATAGTCTTTGGTGGAGTGTGGAGAGTCATATGACAGCAGATACCAGGTAGTGGTGAAATCATGTGTTGACGGGTGTACATGGATCTCAGGGGTAACTTGTTGCTGATGTTAGGGTGTGGTGGAGATGTAAGACAGCATCTTGGGACACAGAAAACGGCAGGAAAAACTATTCAGAAGTCTGATCGTAGCAGCATCACTGAAGGAGGTTTTATAAATTTGATGGGATCCAGCTATAGCCTTGCACGGCAAGATGGATTCTAACGAGATTTGGAATTTTCCAAACCAACGAAAATTAATCTTGAACCGCTCCAACTAAACCGTCCGACTCGGTCAATAAATGTTCGGACCAATCATGTGTCAGCATTGTGCTTTAGGGCGGGTGTTCAGGTGTGATTGGCAGCAAGTGTCCAGGCAAGCAAAGAAAAACAAACATGGCTGCCCTGGTGGATGTACTCATAGAAGCAGCTATTGAATCTGTTTTAGGACTAGAGACGATTTCTGGGATGAAAAATGAGCAAAAGGAAAAAACTTTGTGTATTTCTTGAAGGTAACGATGTATGTGTTTTACTCCCGACTGGATTTGCAAGAGTTTGTTTTACTGTGATTGGCTAAAGACAGATCGATATAGGCGGACACTTGCTGGCGCGTTCTCCAATCAGTTCAAAATATTATACCAGATGTCCCTCCCTTTTATAGACACTTTCAGACGGAGCGGTTCCAGATTGTTGTGTGTAGATTCAACACAGGGCTACACACAATCTGGCAGAACCAGATTAATCCAGCCGTGTTCTAATGGGTCGTGTCAGCCATGGAGATCATAAGGTCTCTTAAACCAGTGTGAAGGGACCTTAGCAGTCGTAGGGGTCGGTTTACTGTTCAGATACACTTCACATGAAATAAACTGTTTTTAATCACCTTTAAATAAAAGTTTTCTTAAACACATTTCAAAATAAATCTGCGTACAAATCCTTTCCAGTCAGTGATCAACTCAGATTCACAGGTTTTTGGTTTATAAATACTTTTATTAATGCAAGAATTTATTATTTCTTATTGTTTGTTTTGCACCTCTGGGCTTCCGTACCGGCACTCATCTTAAAACAGTTGAAGTGAAGGAGCTTTAGGGCGGTATATAAACCAACGGCTGCATGAACCACAGAAACATAAGTGAGTACTGAAGTGATTCATGAAGGCGACGCTTCTTCTCACACTCTCAGAGAAGAATGAGGAGCTCTGTGCCCCACATGCAGCATGCAGTCCGTGCATACGCAGTCCGTGCACACGCAGTCCGTGCATACGCAGTCCGTGCACACGCAGTCCATGGATACGCAGTTTCTCACCACAAATGAACCACACTGGAGTCTCCATGGCAGCCGCAGCAGTCAACCAATCACAGGAGGGCTGACTTCAGACTCCAGAAGATTTTTTTTCTGTTCATTAACTGAACTTTAACATAAGTTTTAAGCCCTCGTCATGTCTGCATGCAAGTTTCATCCTTGTTAAGTTAATTACAGAAACAAAGGCATTTTATGTGACTTGTATGGTGGTTTTGCCTTTTTTATTCAGTTACTTTTCATCACATGCATCTGTTTTATTATTGTCTGGGAGACCTTCACATTCACCAGGAGAGTGAAAGGCACAACACCATAAATACAAAACATGGTTTACTTGTTAGATTGTGAAGGAGGTGTATGAGTCTGTTAACTGACAGGAAAACCACCACTTTCCTGGTGGTGCTCTTGCAGCTGCTTGTCTGATTGAGTTAGTTTGTATTTCTCATCCATGCAGTCTGATTTTAAATTACCATCTGTGGTTCACATTCTGCTGGAAAAAAGAAACCCATTTAGAAAATATTAGTGGCCTTTGTTAATAAAAGGTGGAAATTCAAGGCTGGGGAGGGTAACGTCGAGGGGGAAATGGGAACAAAACATCAATCAGTAACAGAGTGTTTAAATAACCAGAGGTTCCACCAGCCCGTGTCCTTTTCCTGCTCTGTAATCTGGAAAACTTGTATGTTGTGTCCCAATCACAAACTAACGGGAGGTTCACACCTTTGTTGATTTTATGGAAACAAGGGAACACAAGTACAAAAGGGCAATATGCAAGTGTCCTATAAATAACAAGCTGCTGGGAAATCAAGTAGTTCTGTTGTCTGAATTCATACTGTCAGGATTATAATGAATCTCTTCTGTAATGAAGCTACTTCATCTTTTTAGCACTTGTTTCTTTATGAATTTCTCATATTGTGTGATTCGTTTGCAAAAGCCCACAAGAACCAAGAAAAAAAACGCATTCTAGCACCTTGAACTACCTTGTTGTTGAAAGTGTGCTATACAAATAAAATTGCCTTGCCTAACACAAGTGAACAGATTCCCATGTTACAAACGTTGGTACACTGTGTGGATCCTCAAACACTTTCAGTCCAAGTCACAGTTCAGTAGCTGATGACAAAGGCTTCGATCACAAGTCACCTTCACAGGATTTTTGGAGAGGACGACAGCTACAGTCTGCTGTGCGTGAAAATTTGTAGACCAACTACTTTCAACTTTCTACAAGATTTTTCTGGATCAAATCCTTTAACAACATTAAGGCGTCATCAGAACATCACAGAACCATCCTTGTTTCAGTACAGGGTTCTGGAGAACCAGCTTCAAATACAGTCCCATTAGGTCTGAGAACAGACTGAATGAGCTTCCTCAAGGGCAGAAACTCTGTTTCACTGCCACACAGAAGCAACAGTAAACATAATAAAACCAGTCAACAAGAAGATTTAAAAAGCAAAAGGATCTAAATTTAAATCCTCCAAAAGAATGATTTGTTTACATGCACACGCCTGTTCACGTGTGTGAGATACAAAGATTCAAGATTCAAGAATGTTTATTGTCATTTTGCCTAATACTACAGAATACACAGCAGAAATGAAATATAGTTCCTCACTAGTATCTGGTAAAAAGAAAATGGTGACAGAATAAAATAATAATAATACTAAAAATAAAATAAATTACAATGCTAGATGTTAAATATTAGAGTAAGAAGATGAATATAAGAATGAAAAATGAAAATAGAGATTTATAACTTCTGTGCTCACTCAGGTAGCAGCAGCTCTCTCTCTCAGAGGGATTCACTCAATTTTAAGTGACCAATAATGACATAAAATGAATTATCCAGGAGTTCTGTATAAGTAACAGTGACCTTTTCAAATGTGATGAAGAATTAAATATATAATCTGTGTGAATGTTACAAAATGGTAACTTGATTACAATATGGCCGACTTCCTGTGCAGTTTAGACAGATGGACCAAGAGACTTTTTTTTGAAGATCCTAAGAAGTTCAAATTTATCTGACATGCAATTTTTATATCTTATTTTACTACTTCATATCAGTCAACATTACATTTGTGCCCAGAAGCCACTTTTTAAATCAGGATGTACCAATTTATAGATTTATGCAGGACAATTTTGAGAAACGTGCATTTACTGTAAGTGATGAAATGCAGGAACGGGAGATGTAAACAAAGACATTAATTTGAGATTAATTTGAGTGTTTGTCTCTTTCTGAAGGAGAAATCGATGACTCAGGAGACGAGATGTGTCTGAAATCTGTTATGGAGTTCCTGATGTCTGATCCTGACATGCACGACTCTCGTGGAACTGTGAGTGTTTCTCTTTCCGATTATGAGTTTTTTTGGGTTGTAATTATCTAATTATTATGACTGAATTAAGTCAAAGACACACAGGAGTGTGTGAGTGTGTTTGTGTGGTTACAGCTGTAAGAAAACTACATTCATGACTCGTCCTCACGACAGCAGCTGGTTTCACAGAAAGATCCTGTTGACCTGACAGCTGCAGCTCATTTCAAACTCCAGTGACTTTTCATGAACATTCATGTTTCTCAGCTCAGAACTCTGTGTGCTGAGAGTGTGACGTTAAAAAAAAAAGAGGATTTCCACCTTTTCTTTCTGCATATACGGCTGCCTGTTTATCTGTGCTAGGGCTGGGCGATATAACTTAAAAATAAAATCTCAGATTTTTTTTAAATCCGATTTTTCCCGATTTTCCCCCTACTTATTAAAGAAAGCAACAAGTACAAACAATGGACAACTTCAAGCAATCTCCAAATTTAAGTTATCACCATGGTAACTCAAACGCCAATTAAACATAGTAACACGCATCTCGAGACTAAGATGAACATTCTGATACATAATCTGTGATCAGACACCAATAAATGACCTAGTTAGTTGTGTTTGGCAGCACAAAATCCTTACATAATCTAACACAATAAACATTTAATCTTTTGGATTGATCTAATCTTATTGAATCTAACATCTAATTTTTTCAGATCAGATTGGGATTTTCTTTTTGGCTGTTGTGATGTCAGATGTTAGAGAAGAGAATAATTAAAACTCCTGCACATAGACAAACATATAGTTAGTGAAAAATGAAGCAACTGATAGAAATTTTGGAATAAACTGGTTTAAAATGACACATTGCTGTTTATGTGTTAAAGTCCTAAATTTAGGTGGAATAAAGCAGCAACTCTTCTAATCAATCAGTACATCAAAAATAAATGTGCGTAAAAACATGACTTAGATTGTTGTGACACAGTGACTCAACCTTCCCTTTAAAATCACTGTTATATCAGATTTAGATAAATGTTGCCTTCCAAATATATTTGGATGAAACACTCATTTGAGGTGAGATGTAATGAGAACATAAACCAAAATGTGAGAAGTTGCAGCTTGTTGTTACTCAGACATGTACTGGATCAGGTACCAGCAACTTTAAATACAAGTCAGTGGAAGTTTGTGTTTCCACTCATGAACAGGAAGTGTCATCATTTAGGGTTTCAAGAGACTCTAGTGCCTGTCTAATTCATGGTGTCTGGTGAGCCTCTTGATAAGAGGAATGATTTATCATCAGTCTCGTCTGCAACTGTACAGCTGAATAAGAAAGTAGAGGAATTAGTGGATTGCAGTTTTTATTGTTGTTGTCAACATATTATGGTACAGGTGAGGTGGAAGGCAGGTATGTGCCTGAGACTTTCAAATTAATGTGCACAGTTGGAATTATGTGGTGAACTACTCCTACGTCAGATTTAAACCTAATCAACATGACTTATCGTTGTTATTGCAAGGAGACAAATGTTTATTATGAGGAGAATTTTCAACGGTATATTGCAAACGGTAAGATATCTCCCATCCCTAAGAACAAGCTCTTATTCTGATAACTGAACATGTAGAAAACATTTACAACAGATTTACAGAAGCTGCTTTTTGCAGTCTGATGTAACATGATGGTTTGTGGTGGATCAGGAGAGTCAGACTGACTGCAGGTCAGAAAGATTCAGAAACAGATCAAAGTTCAACTGATCGCTGCATTTTACAGACATTTCAGTCTGTTTGTTCAGTTCTGGTTCTGGAACCAGTTCACACATGCAGAACAACCTGTTTGTAATATTAGTGTCATTCTGCTGCAGAAACATGATCCTGTTACTCAGGTTCATGTTGGTCTGAGTCAAAGTTCTAAGGAGCCACTTCAGAGGGGATGAAGGGCCACATGTGGCCCCAGAGCCGCAGGTTGCAGAACCCTGGACTAGTAAAATGCAGACTGCACAGATGATTGTGATATGCAAGCTCCATGTTTTTTAATCACACTTGAGTACTTAATGAACCTTTTGGATGTTCATGTGCATCATAACTTGTGCCAGTATTTTGATACACTAATAGATTTCCTGTTTGTTTCACGCTCTACTCCAAAGCAACATCAAAGTGTTTTGCCAACCAGAGGGGAGCAGTAACAGCCGATGTTTGAGGTGTCACGCTGAAATTAGTTCATTGAACAGTTCATGAGAAAAATAACAGCAAACAGTCTGAGCTATATTTTCTCCACAGAGCGCTAAACAGGAAACAACCAAACAGGCTGGTATTTTGCCGCTGCACACGCTGTTCAGTACGAGTCTGAACGCGTCTTGCGTCTCGGAGTGAAGAAACAGCCGACCCAGAGGGAAAAGGGAATCTGTGTCATGTTCAGCAGTCACTCTCAGGAGGAGGTGAAAAAAGGGAGGGACAAAAACATTCTCATCTTCCAGGTTTCACCTGACTAAATTTGTCACCAACTGATTCCTGGATGAGATCAAAGCTGCAGTTCACTGGGATGTTTTAAAAATGGGAAATCAAATTTTATCAGTGTAATTATATTCTGTTATTAACAAAACCCCGATCAGACTAATGAAATATGATATTACAGCCTTTGTCATCTGGACTGTGAAGATGAGAACAGACCCACAAACAGCTCATGAGCTTCCAGTCACATGAAAGTAAAAACGTTATTTTAGGCACGAAGGTGCTGGAATACTTTGATTTAGGTCCTTTTACAATCACATCATCTTGTAATTGTGTTCCATATTAGACCAACAAATGGTCTAATATGATATAAAATGTTTCATATTACTGGTTAATACTTAAAAAATAACCATAAAGTCCTGAAATTTGTATGAAATGGCCTCTTTAATACACACATTTCTCAGTAATCCTCCTGAATCCTGCGCTCTGAGCAGCTGTTCCACTCTCTCCTGGAAAACCACCTGACTGTAACATAGTGATGTAACAATGTTACACCAGGAGTGCTCGGTGTGTGTGCGCTGCCCTTCCAAATTAAACACACACACACCCTTTCTCACAGGTGCAAGTCCAGAGCAAGAAGCACCATTGTTTTGTAGTATTTTACTTTCTGTGAGAGTTACACACTTTATTCACCATTCCTAAAGAACAGCTCAATTGCCAGAAATGTCTAGAGTTTCTCTCCAGAATCTCACGTCTAACCAGCATGTTTGTATGTGACCATCATTTCACCAATGGCTGCCTCCAGAACCTTGGCGAGTACCAAAGTGGACTGTCGGAGAGATTAACTATTGCAGCCAGTACAATTCCAGCAATAAATACACCTTATGGAACGGGTCAGAGCAGTAAGTAAATCAAAATACTAGCTACATGCTAATCATAATGTGTGCTAGCATTTATGAAGTTTTCACTTCAAATTCACTGTCCGACTCCAGGTCAAGATAATAAGGCTCCTCCATCATTATTGAATTGTTTACAAAGTTTTGGGAGCGTGTCTGTTGCCCATGCTGCTTTGCTGCGGGGCTAGAGGCTACATCATGAAATATAAAATGGGCGGCACTCACAGGGGGGAGGCGGGACTTTATGGTAAAGCAAGTGTTTTACTTCCAGGTCAAAGAATAACTCGAGAATAAAAGTTATATTTCAGGGCAAATGAAGACTATATAACACCAATGGTAAGATTTTATCATATATACGCCCATCACAGACATTGAAAGCTGTAAAGCAGCAGGATACAGTAGTGCTGGGCGATCATGTTATCAAACTTCTAAAGTCGTCAAATGAATTTTTAACGGGAGGGGTGAGCGAACAACCGCGTTCACCTTGAGAGTAAATATCACACCTTACCTGTGTGTGGCGGCGACACTTCATGTGATCGTGATGATAATCCATGAGAGAGGAGCGAGTTTTGGGAAGCCATTATGCGTAACGTGGGGCGCAAAGCAGAAAAACTTGTGCAGCTCACACTTCATCAAAGTCTGTGTCACGGTAGCAAAAGTTTGGATTGTAAGAAATAACGACTATCAACACGGGTCACCGAGCTCACAGCACATATTTCATCTCAGCCAGAGACCTCCATTTAAGCAGACAGGTCTGAGTCACGTGATTCACAAAAAGCCGTTTTCTCCATTTTTCTGTCAGAAAAAGGAGTTTTTGGTGAAATCACCTATTTTCTACAGCAGATTGTGAAAAAACGGTAAAAGCTAGAAACAAGCAGTTTGTTCCTGATGGAAGTAGAGCGTGTACTCTTTGTTTTGATAGTTTTGGTGTTTGTATAGTCTTAAAGCACAATATTCTGTGGCTCTTCAAGAAAAGTAAAGGTTTAAAAGGTTTAAAGCAGTACAAAATAACTTTAACAGCCGTGTCTTAGACGGTCAATGCTGGAACCGTTGTTCTGTAGAAATATGCTATCTGTTGTTGTGCTACAGATTCCTTCTACACATGTACCGTTCTAAAGTCTGACTTCAATAAACAGATTTATTGTTTATTTTTGTTTCTATATTTTTCCATAAATACATTTTATCTGTTAAATAAATTCTCCCAGGACAGAAACACTTAATATGTTATTTTTACTTTCTTTACATTGTCAGAGTAACAGGCAAATGTTTGGACACACCCAGAGGAGAAGGACCCAACAATGGCCGCCAAGGACCCAGAGGGCTTAATATCAGGGAAGGATCATAAAAATATGTTTAAATAATTAACAGGAAACACTCGTTATAAACAAGAATACTGTATAAACTTCTATAACATCTCATTATGAAATAAGTTGTTAATTTGTACTATGGAGGCATTTTTCATCAGGGCAGCATAAATCATCAGAACACCAGTTCCTGCCGCGACCTGGATTACTGAAGTTATTAAGTGTAATATAGGAGAACCAGAGACGTCCAGAGTGTCTAATTTGAAGCTGGTTACAGAACCGTTAAGTTAAAGTTGGAACAGAGGAGGATATCAGAGTACCTTCAGCTTCCTTCACTCCCCTAAAAAAAAAAACAACAGGTGGAACTTTTCTCCTACAGGTAAGGAACCATTTCTGATGATGTTCAAAAACTTCTGAAGATCTAAACAAACCCTTTACTTAAAAAAAACTGTCTGATAAATCAGTGAAAACTTTGACTTTTCAGACTCAGGAAAATAAAACAAAGACTATTCTAACTGCAGCAGTCGTACAGTAACATCAGGTTTTAGAGCGGTGAATCAGAGGAGACTCGGGAAGCTTAACAAGAGGCCTCAGACTCACATGACCTGTGATGAGGATCTCAAACAAACATTACACAAAAGACTTGAGAGAGACGCCAGGTACATCTATGAACCAGGAGCCAGAGAGCTGTCCAGGAAAAAACTGTCCCTCCTAATGACCAAATGTTCAAGAGCCCCTGAAAATACATCCAGTTCCTTCTACACACCCTCTATTGTTTGTGGTCACAACTGGAGCCTTTCCACTGATTTACCGTCCCACAAGAGTAAAACATCAATATCCTGTAGAACATTGACAATGTAGAAGATTAAGAGATTAACAGTAATTACTATTCCACACTGACCCACACGTTCAGGATAAAATGCAATACGATGATTTATGATTCCTTCCTTTGTCCTGATTTGAAACCAGCTCTTGAATCTGCAGACACAATCCAGGGACTTTGTTTTAAATGCCCTTCCCATGAATCAATTATCTTTTATTTGCAGTCTAAATTTTAAAATGAGCCGTCACATCACTGGTGATTGTTAGTACAACTTCCTCTTTCTAACTCCAAATTAGAACACCTGTCAGTTCCCCTAATACTTCGTTTCTAGACTTGAATTCATTTTTAATAGAAACTAAAAGCCGTCGATAAAGATCAAACCAACTTCAAACCCTTCGTGTTTAAAAAGACAGAAAAGCTTATATGTTACAGAACAAGTTCTATCTGCTCAAAGACCTTCCTCTCTCCGTCCTCATGCTCATTAGTCAGACCCCTGACTCATGAGGTTGCAGATACCAACACAGGAAGTCTGAAACTCAGACTGGATTAGTCCTCAATTTATATTTAATTCTCCTTGAGGCTGGGACGTAAACCGATTCTAAGCATCGCAGAATCAGACCACACATACAATAAAAAATAAAACAAATAATAAAAAAAAATGGTTTATGTCTTGATGAGGAAATACAGCGAATCCACAATGACTTTGTGTTTTAAGGTCCGTTCAGTTACAGTGTGCTCATGATGCTTCATGAAGCCTGTTTAAAGCAAAAAACAGGATTTTGGGTAGTTTGTTATTACTGTCAGCACCACACTGAACATGGACCAGATAAAGCAAAGACCAGAGCTGTCTGAGTAGCTGAGAGAGAAGAATTTACATCTCCATGATAAAAGGTAAAAACCATCTCCAAACAGCTTCATGTTCCTGTAACCACTGCTGATCATATTAATAAACAGAAAAATGTTGGTGGGACTGTAGCAGGACAACGTCCAGGACGTGGACACAAGAGGACATCCAGCCTCAGGTGGAACAGATGAAGAAAAGATGGCACTTAAAACAAACATCCTGATCAGCATGTTCTCAAGATCTACATTTAAAGGTGCAATATGGAACACAAACACCACAATAACATCCAGTGCGTGTATTTCGCAGCCACAACAACAGAACAAGGCATCCAGCTGTTGGGGCGCCAGGCTTGCATCCCCCTTGTGTGCTCCGATGCCACAAACGTTCCTCACCCAAACCCACTATAGCGCCTGATCCTCTCTAGTCGCTCCTCTCCTGAGAAAGACAACAAAATCCCTGGGGCTCCAACCCGTCAACTCCGCCACCCTCCACAGCACTGTCAGGAGCTAATCAGTGTAACACCTGGCACCTGCGGTTAATGAGCTCCTGTCTGCTATTGGCCACTCAACCACATCCCAGCACATAAGTCACACTCAACTCTCTACACTCAGTCATTGATGCAGATCAATCCAAGAGCTTCTAATCGTTACCTCTGTTCAGTCTCGTCAGAACTCAGAGCTCCAACTCTCAACCATCGGGTTTCCTCCAGACTCACTGCCTAGCAACCACCTCTGTTAGCCTCTGGCTACCCGGAACACCAGCAGTACTTATCCAGATCCCACTCTTCTTCCACCGCCTCTGCCAAGAACTTTTGTCCTCAACCAGTTCACTCTACATCGCATGTGGACTGCGCTATTACCCCCAGAAGCCGCTCCTTTCCACCGAGCGCTCGACAGGTACCACCAGCCTTGCTAACACCATATTAGGGCAGCCCTCAATGGTGCCCGCTACTGGCTGGTAGATACAAACTTAATGCTCACGTTGTGCCCATCAAAATAAATATTATATTTTACTTCAAATATAATTTTTTAATGAAATACTGTATTTTCATTCCACACCCCTCACATGGAGGACATCCTGGAGAACAATGGAGGACACTGGGTCTTGATGCAGTGGGCAGCAAACATCTCCAGGACTGATCCATTTCTATCTTTACTGTGATTGGTGATTTTTTTTCCTCCTAAGAGACCAAATCGAACTAATAAAATGGAGTTACAGTGATTATCACACAATGTTTATTACTCATGTCATCTCAGCTGACACACGGACAACAAGCACAAAACTTCAAGTCATGTTAACATAGTGTTAATTTAGTTTTTAATTTACCTTTAATCTGTTTTAACTGTGAATACAAAGAACAAACTGTATTTATACAAACTGTCCAGACTGGATCATTTAATTTTTTGTTTTTTTTTTACTTTAATTTGTTCATTTCTTCCTTAAACCAGGTAGGTTGAGTCCAACTATTCAGTTGACTGTTTACTGGATGCAGGTGGCAGATTTTATACTTGCTGTTACTTACAGCCTGTCTGACGCTGTATCTACTGATACAATGACAGGAAATGACATCAAACTGTACTAACCTGACCACATGAAAGGAGGTAAAGAGCCTTGGCCTAATTATACAATGAGCAGTAAGCAGAGGGTTACATGACAACAAACTCCTTATGATCCAGACTTTAAACACAAAACAACAATCAGATCTTATACAAGCTCCCTGACAGAAGACTTCTCTGGATCCAGTCTGAGATACAAAAACTAGAACTATATCTGTAACAGCTGCAGCTTCTCCAGTTTTTAAACTATTTAACTCACTTTGAGTCTGAATTTAAGGCAGAACCTCAGCAGCATGTCGTCTTCTATCAGAATATCTAAAGGTCCATGACAAATATGTCAAATAATGTGTGTGTGTGTGGGTTTGTATTTCTGACCTCCTGGGGACCCGTTTCCTGACTTTTACTATCTTTCTGGGGTCCGAGGGTTCTTGTGGGGACCGAAGCCTGGTCCCCATGAGGGGGACTCCCCTTTTTAGGGTTAGGGGTTAGGTTTATAGGTATGGTGTGAATAGAGTTTTAGTTAGTCTTAGGGTTAGTTATAGATCAGTGATGGTTAAGGTTAGGAAAAGGGTTTGGGTTAGGTATAAATCTAGTTACTAAAATCAATGGAAGTCAATGGACGGTCCCCATAAGGATACCAAAACACACTTGTGTGTGTGTGTGTGTGTGTGTAACAGTTGTTAGGGGACAGTGTACGAGGATATTGTGCAAAGAAGTTACTACTTTATATACTGAATAAAATTATTACATTCAGAGAAAAACAGTTTGATTATTTTGTGTCTTCGGGACATACAGACAGTCAGACAGACAGACAGAGAGAGAGAGGGAGACAGACAGACAGACAGACAGACACAGAGAGGGAGACAAACCGTCAGACACACAGACAGACCAGCGTGAGCAGTCAGTACCTGCTGAGGAGCAGTCTTCATGGTCGGAGCTTAGGTCAGGTGTGCTGCAACGGGACGTCACGCGCTGTATATGAGGAAAGCACGGGGACAGTCTGCCGTTGTCTCCGGAGTCAAAGTCCTTGCTGTCACTGAAGGGCCTCCGGATGTCCCGGTCGGAGCTGGGCGTCCTCTGCTTGTCTCTGCCTGCAGCGTTTGGTGTCAACAGGTTATTCCTGATAAAATTCTCGTTCCGCTCGGTATCCTCGTAGTCCCGGTCACTGTCCTCTTCGTTGTCGATAATTTGAGGGACAAACACATGAGTCTTAATGTCCCCACGTCCAGAGCTGTAGTTCAGCGGCGGGACAGGGATGGGGACCGGTATCCCTGTCCTGCCGGTGAACCTGCTTCGTTCTCGGCCAAACAAGCTAGCAGCTCCCGGTGTGTTACCTGGCGTGCTGAGCTTCACGCCCACCGCGTCGGACACCTTGTCCCCGCTGCCTTCAGGGTTCCCCCGTGGCGGCTTCTGAATCCCCCCGGTCTCACGAGGGTTTTCCGTTTTGTAATCAGGCCTTTCCCGGTTGTTGTTTTTCTGTCGGGCGATGGTGGTCTCCAGGTAAATCATCTTGAATTTCTCCTCCGCCAGAGCCTTCTGGAGCGTCTTCATGTTGGACCTGCATCTCTCCAGCTCCGACTCGATGTCATCCACAGAGTTTAACTCCATTCGGGGCACGTCTCCGTCAGCAAACTCATTCCTCCAGTGTTTCTCAAACTCCTTTTGTTCCCACATACTGGTGTTCAGGCAGGGCTTCGTGCCAGCCGCCGTCACCATGAAACGTTGAAGCTTTCTGCTCGGTCTCTGCCAACTAACGGCGTGCGTGACTTGACACCCACCTTCCCGCTTTCCTCCTCTGTTTCCACAGGAAAACAAACAAAATCCCGTCACTCTTCAGCCGCCTCCTTTCAGAACATCCTCACGTTTCTACACAGAGCTCCGCGCGCACTGAGACGGAGAAACAAACTTTAAAACTCTTCAAAAAGTTTCAAGACTTCCTGTATGCCGCCGTGCTACCTTCAAGTACTGCTGGGACAAGCGAACTTCATCGTGTGTTTCACGACGGCCACGTTCAAATTAGGCTACGTCATATGTTTTAAATCAGTGGCTCTGAACTAGCAACAAAATTATTCTTTATTTTGGACGTAAAATATAATATTTTGTAAAAACGGGATACTTTTCCATTGTTTAAATAGCAATGTGTTAACATATAATAGCCTATCAAAACATCACAAAGATGATTCCCATGATTCATAACTAAAAACTATTCATAACTAAAAAGAAGAATTGTGGATAAATAAAAAACCCTACAGAAACAGGACAGCCTGTGCTGATTATTTAACAGTTTGTAGTGACTTTCTAGTTTGGTGCGGGTGGAGGCAGACTCGCGGCATTTGAGTTTGTGTCCCTATTTATCCCTATTTGTTGAAGATGTGAAGATTTTAAGCCAATAAGCGGCGTTCTATGGTCCGGATTGATGACGTTTCTAAAAATAACAATGGCAAAATTGTTAACGATGAAACCAAATGAAGCAGTAAAAACCGTGTGACTTCCAGTCATCAACAGCGCTGACTCTTGTCACCTTTAGACTTTAGACTCTGTTACCGGTTTTGCAGTGTTTCCCAACCCTGGTCCTCAAGGCACACTGTCCTGCATGTTTTAGATGTTTCTCTGCTCCAACACAGTTGAGTTAAATGAGCAAATTACCAAACAACTTGTCTTGTAATTTGCTCATTTAACTCAGCTGTGTTGGAGCAGGGAAACATCTAAAACATGCAGGACAGTGTGCCTTGAGGACCAGGGTTGGGAAACACTGGTTTAGAGAAATATACTATAGGTCTCAATGCAATAAAACTGAAATATAGCTACATAGGCCCAAAACAATCCCAAAATAAAATTAAACAAATTATAATCTAAACCAAAAACAATGTTGGCTCCACAGTTGGGTTTTAGATCATCTGACGCTCCTCCGCCGCGTGCGTCTCGCTGCGCCGACCGCGTTCTGTGAGGTCTTTCTCCGTTGTCTCCAGTCGTGGTTACCATAGTAGTTCCCACTTGACCATGAGGCTAGGAAACATTTTGGTCATTCAGAAAATAGTTGCCTTTAACCTTCTAACGCAGCAGCATCTCATCTCATGTTTCCTGACTGTTTGTTCTGCATGCGGGACCACCGCAAATCTCTAACTTTCATCCGAACAAATTTATTTAGGCCCTAGGTTACATTCAGCGTCATTAAACAATAAAACTCCTGCCCTGATCTCATCTTTTCTCTCAATGTGACGTATCTCGTGACTGAACCAATAACACGTCACAAGCGGACCAGCGAACGGTCAATGACGCAACTTGGGCTGCATTTACTTACAATCGTAAATCTACAATCTAACCCTCAAACACCTGTTCGAACAGTCAGTTTGTTTAAATTCATGACTCTAAAGTTGTGGTGGCACATGAGGTGATGGTAAGATACAACACAAAAGATCTTATAAAAAAAAAAACCTTATTATTATTATTGATATCTCGCCACTGCTGTGTGTGTGTTTGTTTGTTTATGACACGCTCTGGTCTCAGTTAAACATTTAGAACCATTGTAAATTTGTTAAAGGAAACACGATGCTACAAATTTGTGTTGTTTGAAACTTGAAAGACAAGTGTGAATGTTTTTATGAGCGAATCTAAGTTTATAACCATAGTGACTGGATGATTTTTGTTATCTTACATGGACATTAAAAAACTTTCATGAGCTTCTGTTTTCATTGATAAAATGGGGAAATACTGTTAAGCTGATAGTTGTAGCAACAGTGCTTCATTAATGTATTTCCCTGAATCAGACCCAGAGAATGATTAAATCAATTTGATTACAGGTCAGGTTGTTGATAGAAATTATATTTGATGTTTAACTCGTGACTCTACTGAGTGAAAATGGGTTTGACTCGAGCTGCACAGTTGAATCTTTCCATGGGTCAAACTCCAACCCACCGAGTCAGAACATCTACGTTTGGTCCTTGTGAAGGCTTTTCTTTCTGTATACAGATAAACAGGCAGCAATATGCAGAGAGAAGAGGTGGAAATCCTCTTTTTTTGAATGTCACACTCTCAGCACACAGAGTTCTGAGCTGAGAAACATGAATGTTCATAAAAAGTTACTGGAGTTTGAAATGAGCTGCAGCTGTCAAGTTAACAGGATCTTTCTGTGAAACCAGCTGCTGTCGTGAGGACGAGTCACGAATGTAGTTTTCTTACAGCTGTAACCACACAAACACACACACATGCCTACAATTCACTCAAGTTATTCATAATATTTACAGCCTGTAAAAACTCAGATAATCAGAGAGAGAAATCCTCTCAGTTCCATCTGAGTCGTTCACATCAGGATCAGACATCAGTAACAGATTTCTGGTGGATTTTGGTCTCTTTTCTTTCTCTCCTTCTGCTCTGATCTGTTTATCTGTAACAATCGTTTACATCCATGATGACACTGAGACTGACTTTGTTTGATCTGCAGAACTTGAAGCCTGTGGAACCGATTTCAGCTCAAACATGTTCAGCTGTGAGCATCAGAACCGGTTCTGTTCACATCGTCTCTTCTCCTGAATCGATTTCTCCTTCAGAAAGAGACAAACACTCAGAAACAACAGATTCTTCACCTGATTCTCTGACATAGTAAATCTCTTTGTTTACATCTCCCACAGTAGCTTTTCATCACGTCCGGTAAATGCACGATTCTCGAAATTGTGCTGCATAATTCTATAAATATGCATATTTGAGATTTTATCACTTGAAATCTGCACATCCTGATTTATGTGGAAAATGACTGCTGGGAACAAATGTAATATTGATTGATATAAAGTCATAAAATACAATAAAAATTATATATCAACACATGATGGACATTTTGTTGTCATGGTAACTGTGTAGAATAACAAAGACCTCATAAATACAATCATAACACTTTATTTATAAAACACTTTTCAGTATGACCAGTACAGTCAACCAAAGTGTTGAAATAAACACATCAAAACATATAATGTATATAAAAAGTAAGACAGGATAAAAACAGTCAAATTTAGAAAGATAAAAGAGAATTAGTTCATTAGACAGCCAAATTATTATTAACCAGAAATATCTTAAAACAACAACATTACAACTTTTATAAACTATCAAGTGTTCTTGTTAACTGAACGGACTAAAAACCAGAAACACAAAACTGTTTAAAAACAATTGTTAACATTCATAAGTAACTAAGTGTAGATGAAAACACATCTATGAAATTGTACACCACGGGGTAAATGGTATATGTTGTGGATTTATATCACGGAGGTGAAAGTATCTAATATCAATCTCCCATGGTATATACAGGTCTGCATGTTCAGACAGACATGCAAACCAGCCATCATCGATGTAAGTGAGGTCTGTGTGACCACAGTAATCCTCGTTCAGGACCCAAGGCTCGTCCCATCTCAAGATGTCAGATGGAGTTTTGTTCAGATAGACTCCTAAATCAGACTTTTCCAGGACGTGTGTTGACTGTGAGTAGAGCAGCCACGTCGTGGATGGATCACTTCCTGCTTCAGCTGGAGCTGGAAATGAGATGACACTTCCCTGCTGGCCTGTAAACACGGTGTCTCCGAGAAGTGGGTTTTCAGCTGCTGTGAACGTCTTTCCGTTATCGTAACTGAAAGCTTCCATTCGATAACTGCCCGACTGACTGGCGTTGCAGTAAATGAATCTGCCTTTGGGATCTTTGACCTCTGCCATCTGACATGCTCCCGACTCTTCTGGGACAGGCTCCCCAAACTGCCAAGTTTCACCGTCGTCGCTGTAAAGGGCGACAGCTTGTGGGACAGGCCAGGGAGGGAATTCACCGATGTATACGTGGGATGGAATGATCAGTCTTCCCTCCTCTGTCTGGATACCGTGACCTGGTCCCACAGCAAAAGCAGAACATTTTTCAGGCAGACAAGCGGTCAGATCCATCACTTCACTCCACTGGTGTCCCAGATCATCGCTGGTGATGTAGCAGAGACGACTCTTGTTACAGCCGTTGTATGTCTGCCACTTTAAAGTAGTTGTTCCTTCAACGCAGATGAAAAACAAGAAGAGTTTCTTCTTGTTTTTATCATAGACCGGGCAGGGGTTCATCGTACGGTGTCCAGATATGGCTGTTTGCTCGATCTTGTTGGTCCTAATCCACTAAAAAAAACAGTAAATAAATGTTAAATAGTAATAAAAAACAAGTCATGATGCTAGAAAACAACTGACTGAGATAATTACTGTATTTTTCAGTTTGTTTGGCTCCAACTTCACCGAGGCTTCCTTCATGATGATGTGAGATGTTTGACCATCTAAGTCTGATGTTTGATCAGCGAAGGCCAGAAGGGTCCCGCTGTCTCTATCATAGAAAACAGCAGGACGATGTGGTTTAAAGACGTGTTCCTGATCAGTCATGGCTGGTGTAGACATCTGGACTGGTTGTTCACAGCTCCATTACTTTTATAGACTGAAACGGTTCTTTACCGGTTTAAACAGTTCTGTTTATGTTTGAACAATAGATTGTTGTTTATTAAAGATTTAAACAAAAATAACAACTTTAAAATAATAGATCAAGTTTCTGACTTGTTTCTATAAGAACGTTTATCAGACATGACGTCATCAGAAATAATCAGCTGCTGTTAAACTGATTGATCTTCATTGCTCGTATCTAAAGATCATATTATTGTATTTAGGTTCAAAACCGTTACCATTTTTATTTTGAAGCCAATCAGAAGCGATAAAATAGATTTTTTTGAATTGTAGTTAGTCAGTCACATGATCAAACCAATCACCTATATCACACGGCTGATTCAAAACACTTTATTTCCACGAGCTTAACATCCCAAAGAAAGAACGGAAAATGACGGAATATCACCAAATATGAAAACTACCAACATTAGTCTCCTGCTAAAACCTGGTAAAGACCCTGAATCAAACCTCATGATGTCCACTGTCACAGAAAGCTGCAGGGATCCACTTCACTTTTATTGTTTCTTTATATTTTTATATAATTCCTCTATAATCAACTTGCATTTATGCAGAACAGGAATTGAACAAAGATCAAGTAAACTATTGCACAGACCAATTTTTATTAATTGGTGATTTTATCAGTTTTACATGAAAAAGAAGAAGTGTCAGTGTCTGTCAGTCTTCATCAGAGGAAACTCATTCCACTTGCACTGCAACACAGATGTAGGATTTTTTTGTGTATTTGACCACAACATATGTATGTCATGACTTAATGGAGATTTAATCACTTCCTCATTCTTCTGCTTGAGAAATCTGTGCTGAGACATGCTCCACTTTTTAAAACCAGACAAACATCAAACTTCATTTTATGATACAAAATATTTAGACAACCGAATAGTAACCATTCCCATGTTATATGTGAACTTTTCATTTTTCTGTTTTTAATTCTGGCCTACAGAAATGTTAAAATGTTGAATCTGTCTTTCTTTTTTTATTCAGCGTTTTTCTCAGGGTTTCTCTGTGGTTTTGTTTTGAGGTTTTGTGTTTAGAGTCATTCATTGCAGATGTTTGCGAATGCAGAAATGGACATTAATGGCTTTTTAGATTCCTACCTAGAAGTTCACCTAAAGACCACCAAGCTCTTATTATCTATAGATCAGGATTCGGTCCAGGCCTTAGAGAGCAGATTGGATTGAACAGTGGCCTGAACTGGTCTGCAGTATGAAACTAAAGCAATAATAACAAGCCTGACTTTAGGAAATACGTGAACTTTTCTGTGCAGTTATCAGTGGAATGCATAAAACGACTGTCTGAAACAGTTGTTCTCCTCACAGCTTCCTACTACCAAAATAAAAGCCTGAATTATTTTGTCAGAGAGGCTTCAAATCCAAAGATTGTTCCAGTGCATGCACATGACAGCTGACAGGCTGCATTCTTTCCAGCTGGTTTATTAAGCACCTCAATTTAAAATCTGCATGTGCTGCATTTGTTCAAAGCGACTAATCAAGCATCAAAACACACCTTGAGGAAGTTCCCACTGAGACCTGCTGTTCTACACATGAGAAGCAGCTTGTACCCTTCAGTTAGGATTCATTTACAGATCTAACAACACCACGAGGGTTCTAGACTTCAGTCATGTTATGCAACTCGTCCAGTACGTCACACCTTACAGTCTCTTTCACTGCCTTTCAAATCCAGATATCTGAGATTCCTGAGATGATTGGTGGTGATAAAAACAGGAAACNCACTTTCCACAGTCCTTACTGAGCACATCTGTTCTGTAAGGTAGAGGAGGAGATGGCCGGCAGCTCAATACGTCATCCTCGATCCGACTGCCTAGGACAGGCCTTGAAGCGGTAATCCAGTGTTTTACCCTTTTCACGAGTTATGTATGACTTTTTGAAATTTTGTAAAAGTGACAGTCTGACCCGGTTCTGTGATATAATGTAGGAAAAACAAAGCCCCCCGTTGTCCCGTAGGGGTGCATTTAGTTTTCACTGAGCACCGCCAAGCATTAGCCATCTGCATAGTACACCTCTTAATCAACCAAGCGTGCAGGTATCCTGAAGACCTGGCCAGCTGAAGTTTAGAAGTTGTTTATGTAGCAGGTGGTACCACAAGGTGTCACTGTGGCCTTGCTGACAGAAACCCTTGAGCCGCTGGCTGTTTGCCAGAGAGGTGTGCCAGTTAACATATTATAGGGTTATGTGACTGTGGAAAAGATAGGAAAACGGTAGAGCACATTTTATGTTATTGTAGTAAATATAGAGTAAATAGAAAATAGCAGTTATAGGTTAGTGTTGGAATTCCTCAGGAAAAGTAGGTTAATTAAAAGAATATCGTTTTTTTAAATGTTTAACGGTGTCACCGTTATGAGGTTTGAATCTGTCTTTCTTTTTTTATTCAGCGTTTTTCTCTGTGGTTTTGTTTTGGGGTTTTGTGTTTAGAGTCATTCATTGTAGATGTTTGCGAATGCAGAAATGGACATTAATGGCTTTTTAGATTCCTACCTAGAAGTTCACCTAAAGACCACCAAGCTCTTATTATCTATAGATCAGGATTCGGTCCAGGCCTTAGAGAGCAGATTGGATTGAACAGTGGCCTGAACTGGTCTGCAGTATGAAACTAAAGCAATAATAACAAGCCTGACTTTAGGAAATACGTGAACTTTTCTGTGCAGTTATCAGTGGAATGCATAAAACGACTGTCTGAAACAGTTGTTCTCCTCACAGCTTCCTACTACCAAAATAAAAGCCTGAATTATTTTGTCAGAGAGGCTTCAAATCCAAAGATTGTTCCAGTGCATGCACATGACAGCTGACAGGCTGCATTCTTTCCAGCTGGTTTATTAAGCACCTCAATTTAAAATCTGCATGTGCTGCATTTGTTCAAAGCGACTAATCAAGCATCAAAACACACCTTGAGGAGGTTCCCACTGAGACCTGCTGTTCTGCACATGAGAAGCAGCTTGTACCCTTCAGTTAGGATTCATTTACAGATCTAACAACACCACGAGGGTTCTAGACTTCAGTCATGTTATGCAACTCGTCCAGTACGTCACACCTTACAGTCTCTTTCACTGCCTTTCAAATCCAGATATCTGAGATTCCTGAGATGATTGGTGGTGATAAAAACAGGAAACGTCTCCAGCTCTGCTGCTGTGATTACAGTTATTACCATCATCACGCGTGTTTCTGTTGAAGTTGAGCTGTTTTAAGCTCATGACACTTTTTTACTCTTTAAAAAGTCCATCACTTTTTCTTTCTGATATAAAAACACGTTTGTGAAGTTCAGAAACTTAAATCCAGGTATTGTCTTAATATACAAGAGCTCGGTACTGGTGGAGCCTGGATTCTGCAGCTGGATCAGCTTTAGGTGGTGTCCAGGTTCTTGCTGGACCTTCTTGAATACCCTTAAACTTGACTCACAACAACTGAACCTTTCTGCTTGAAGTTTTAGATGATTTAATAAAAGTTTTGATGGACCAAGATTTCAAGCACCACCTTCCTTTTAAATGAACCAGTCTGCTATTTGAACTCATCCAACGTGACAGCATGACCTCCGGCCTCAACACTCTCACTTCTTACCAACAGGATCAGTCAACAGGTCCCGTTGTGACCGGGATGGAAGAAGCTAGTTTTATGGGGGTGGGATTCATTTTCAGGGTTTTGTAAATAATTGCAAATCATCTGATCATCTTGTTTTGAAACATTTTGGTGTCTTTGCAAATTGGCATCTTGAAAACCGACAGTATTTGTGTTTGGCCACTATTTGTGGTTGTATGACGCCCTCTAGCGGCTGCATGTGCTGTTTGCTGCCATGTTTGGAAATGAAACGAAGCCTGACACGGAGCAGGACCGTATTTATTAAATGGATTACTTCCACAGTACTTCATGTAAACAATGATTACAGAAATATTGCTTATTGAAAGACAACATTGATACACTTTGAGACATAAAACAGAACATACATGTTTATCTTGTTTTAAAATAACATTAAAGAACAGCTAAAATCAGACACACGATATCAAAATAGACACATACAATTATTCCAAAGCACAAACAGGTCTGTGTAGTTGAGGAGAACATGTACGAGATCTAATTGCTTGCAACTGTCTCTCTAATTCTTAATAAGGCAACAACAGGGACAGCACCACAGATTACAGAGTTACAGGTCAGTAGTACCAAAGGCCACACAATACACCCCAAAAAGATGCTGCAACAACCGTTTGGGGTCAAAGGTTGCAGGTTCTGATCTTCCACGGCCTTCCTGAGCAGAAGTAGGAAACTTGAGGAGAATGTTTGGAATGATATATGAGCCATAAGTAATCAGGTCTGGCCTTTAGGATTATAAAAAGTTCAGTTCATTTAATGTAAATACATGTTTTTAAATAACAGTATCATCAATACTTAACACAATAAGAAACCAGTCTTCATATTGAAGACGGCCTCTGTGACTCTTGGCAAATCCTTCGTACAGTTTTTTGTTTTGCATAGTTAATTGATCTGCTGATAGTAAAACACATAGAAAACTAAATTAGAATATAAAAAAGTGACTTTGTCATTTTTAACGAATCAGAGTGCAAAATCTACACACAGATTTTCACTGTGGTGAACACATTAATCACAACTGAGCTCATTTCACACTTTTCTGATGGAACTTGCATCCAAGACTTCTCGCCGAGTCGTTAGAAACGCCTGTTGTTTCTCATAATAGGCCGCTTCATTAATAAAAGTGGGATAGACGGTGCCGGAGCCTTGGTACCGGATGGTCTGTCCCTCAAACGTTTGGAACATTGGGTCACCGGGGTTCAGCGGCTCCCAGTCACAGTCCTGAATCGACAACAAGCATTAGCCACAGTGAGAGAAACTCAGGAAGCTGCTCGGGCTAAAATAACATCAACTAAATTAGAATCAGTTCTTATTTCACAGTAACTTGTGTTTAAAGAGTTTGCAGAGTCTGCAGTCGTTTCACGTGTGCTGACATGTTTACCTGCAGGTTAGGGTGAACCATGGCAATGATGTTTCCGTTGGCGTCTCTGGGGTAGTCGATCCTTTCCAAAACTCGGAAGACTTCCACTGTACAGGGAGGAAACTCCATGCCTGAATGTCCCACAGACAACAAGGGGGACACATTGAGAACTGTATCCACTGAGGGTTGGATTCAATAATAACTGACAGGTCTGGAATTCTTTTGAGGGACGTACGATCGTCCACCACCTGTGACCCGCTGATCACAGGGCAGCCATGGATTCAGGTATGTGGACTTAGTGAAGACTTTCTGAAGCATCAGCATCATAGTTGTTAATGTAAGACGAGCTGATCTGAGTGTTTCTGAAACTGCTGATCTAAAAGGATTTTTACCCACAAAAGGTGAGCCGCCATTGTGTGGACAAAAATGTCCCACTGAGGTCAGAGGAAATTGTGCAGCGGGGCATGGTTCCTCCTGGCCGTGTTGGGTCCCTGTTGGGGGTGGGAGTCCTTGGTCCTCGGGTCTTCTGATCCATGTCTCGGTCTTCTTGGGCGTGGCTGGTTGCTGGTGAGGCCTGTGGGCTCATCGCTGCGGCCCCCTGGAGTCTCTGCATTGTGGTTGTGGAATGAGAGAGATAAATAAAGGCTTTTCACTGAGTTCTTTATGTAATGTTCTATTTTGTTTTGCAGACGTAAAGATTTCACCTAAAAGTCATTTGCGTCTGTTGCCTGAATTCTAGTCTTTCTGGCTGCACAGAGACGTTTCACATCGACTGCAGTCATCAGATACTCTCATCTGAGAAGGTAGGTCTGCGCTCTCCGAGTGCTTTTCTAGTATTCATTATTGTTGCAGCCATTAACTTTAACTCTGTTTCTCTTTCCATAGAAATGACAAATGTCCCAAATCCATCTGTGTTTGTCTCTTTCCTGTCCTCTCAGACCCTTGTGAGTCCAGGCAGAACTCGTCCTGGTTCTGCTGGAGGTTCCTGTCTCCAGTTCGTGCTGCTCAGGATGGAGGATTGTGTTGAAATGAAGTTTAAACTCAATCTTCAAGGTTCATTAAACAGTAACATCTTTTAAATAATTGTGTTTTTATAATCTACTGAATTTGATAACATGTTACAATTAGATTAAACTACTTGTATATAAATGACTTTGAATATAAACATGTTGAATTTGATATTAATCTTATTGTAAATTGACATTATATAAATGATCATTGTAGACGTGAATGAAATCAGTGTTTCTAGTTCTAACTTCAACCACACGTTTACAATTAGCTCAAGTGGTCATAACACCGACACTGGATATCTCTCATGATGTCTTCACAAATTAAAATGTTTGTTTTAATGTTCAAGTTTATAGTAGAGATATCTGGAACAGTTTTTATTTGAGATATTTAAAGTCTAAAACCAACAAACGCACTCCGAGTGCCACGTAGAGGGAATAAGTTCATTGTTGCTTCTAGTTTCAGAAATCCACAAAGTTCATTTTAGGTAAAGTAAAACAAACATTTTCTTGAAATTATAACTACTTGTTATTATGATACATTAGCATGCCAAATTCAGACGCTTCTGTTGCATCACTTATAAAGAATCCCAGGAAATGAGTCAGCTGTGACACATGATGGCGCTACAAGCATGCAGCATCACCCAACCAGCTACCTGGCAGTGACCTACTGGAAACCTTAAAGAAAACATATTACACAGCAACGTTAGCAGTCAGTCTATTTATTATAATAAACGTTAATCTCTATATTTTCTTTACCTGCTGGAGCTCGTGTCCATCTCCAGAGGTCATTAGATGAGGGGCGGGGTTACACCTCCCGCCCAATGACCTCTGGACCTGTCGCCAGTCCATCACAGGGCCACAAAGAGACAAACACACACACTCAAACTTCAGGCCAATTAAGAGTTACCAATTAACCAAACATGCATGTTTTGATCTGCAACAGGAAACTAAAGTCTATAATAAACAGACTGACAGATTATATTACATACTATTTATTATATTGTAATTTATGACATGTTTCATCTGATATTTCTTAAATTTGCCAGTAAAAGTCCAAGTGAAAAGTTGCAGTACAGCTCAGAGACCAAGCATCAGGACAGTGTGCAGTCAAAAACAAAAAGCAGGTGACAAGATGGAACATCTTTACACCAACAATTTATCAGTGGTGGAGAACGGATCCACTTTATTAGATTGGTCTGAACTCTAGTAATAGCCTACTAAGAGACATTGTGCGATACAAACATTGCATTTCAACATTATAGGATACACGAGAGGGTCGGTGGGTGGGTGGGGGGTTCAAGTCTCAATTTCAAAAAGACAAAAAAAATGTCACCACCGTGTTTAATGAAGAGCTCAAAGACGCTCCAATTTCTTTTTAAAAGTTATTTCGACTTCATGTCGGATTCCTTTAAGATTCAAGTTTGTATTTTTTCTTATAACGTCTGTAAACACAAAACATCCCACTGAAACAGGATGGAAAACAAAACCGACAAAATAAAACGAGTGCCATGAACATCAAAAATGAAATTTCCAAAAAAGAAAAGTGTGAAGTTTAAAGAGTGATGAATCTATAAACTGAGCAGAGTGAACATCTTGACGCATCTTGACAAAAGGATTGAGAACAGTTACTGCTGTTTATTATGCAGAGTCTCCCTAAAAGCTAAATCTATACAGACACAATGAAAGTGGAGAATTAGTGATCAAAGCTTTGAATCACCATGACAGCTAAATCCTAAAAGATTTAACAATACCATGCACTTATATCAGTAACTCTGATGCATGTGTCAACATGGAAAAAAAAAAAAAATCATGTACCAGCTGTAAGAGACAGGAAGTTAAAACATCCAGATTTCTGTGAGTGGTGGGAGGAGTTAAAGCACGTCTTCGTAAGAGTCCTGGGAGGAAGAATAAGTTACACAGCAGGTAGAATGCTTTTCCTGTCAACAGCCACGAAGCAATCAAAAGTGCAACAATGGTGCAGAGCATTTCTTTAGGTTTGGTTAGTCTCATCTTACTGTGTCATGGAAAGACGATTTACAGAGTTCAGATTTGTGTATGGACAGTAAATAAAAGCAGAGAGGGACTACAAAAACAAACAACATATATCTCTGAGAAAAAGTGTAAAGCTGCCTTCTCTCTCAAACCACAAGGCATGGCGTCCCTCTCGAAAGGAAAAGAACTTCCTGACACTTTTAGCATGACAGTTATTCTGGACATGGTGGAAACTGCAGAGATGTGACACACTGCATGGTCAGATCTCCAAAAACAAACATGGGAAAATAAAAAATAATCAAATAAAATAAACTCATTGGCTCATTTTTATTATTGAGGCGGGGTCCAGAAGTAGTCACAATGTTTTTTCTGGAAAGCTTATTTCAGACTTTCTGCTTTGACACCAGTGTTCTCAACTTGTCACAATGACATTTCTCTGCTGTAACGGGGTCAGACGAGGTCACCTACCATCTGTTACATACAAATCACGCATCATCTCCTCCGTGTGATGCAGACATCAGACACTGACAGTCTTTTTTTTGCAGCTGTCTACCATGTTCTGGATCCGGTGGTGCTTGGAGGATGGCAAGCGACGTGGCACAATTTGTGAGCCGCTAAACGTCAAGTAGAAGCCACAGGTCGATTCCCTCTTCGCTTTGTAAAGTTAAAAGAAAAACATCATTGTTTGGGGCTGGACTGGGAGAGCAACTGCAATAAAAGATTACAAACCTGCTTTTCCCATTCAAAGTAAATCAATTTAAATCTGAAATAAGAAAGAACCAAGTTAAGAAAAACACTGCAAAAGGTTACTCTATTTACATACAACAAATTTCTTTAAGGTTGATCTTTACAGAAATCAGACAAAATTCAGAAATAGCTTCTTCTGTTTTATTTTTACATATTCAGTTCTTCAGCTTGACTGTAACCAACGTCATCCCCTCCGTTGACTTTAGTTTCTCCGACAGGCTGGATGAGAGCTACCAGAGCAAAAGCAGGTCTTGACCTGGAGAGCCCTGTCTGTCATGTGGTACTGGTTGCTAACAGCCAGGGGGCACTATAGCACCAAAAATTTCAAAAAAGGACACCACCCCAGCCACAAAACACACCTCCCAAAGGAGTGAGGTTAGTTCTGGGAGATGGCCGTGAACAGGCCATCCTCAGCAGAGGCCTCTTCGCTGCTAATGGGAAACAGGCAGAGCTCAGTCGTCGCTGTCAGACAGGGTCTCGTACTTTTCTGAGAGCAGAGACTGCCACACTCGCTGCTGGGCCACAGGTGCTCCAGCTGTGGGTGTCTGCTGCTGTTGACTCTGTATTGTGGGTGAGGCTATGGAGGTGGGTGGAGCATTGCTCATCATGCGCATGGTCAGCGGGTTGTATGGAAACTGCATGGGACCTTAGAAGAGAAGAGAGGAAAATGAAGACAAACTGGTTTTCAGCATTGTGATTTTAAAAAGTGCCGGTTTCTGCTCACCTGTAGAAGAGGGCCGGTCGTCCCAGCTCCACTGGGGTTGAGCTGGTCTGTGATAATCACCTTCAGAGTGGACGGAGGATACCGATGAAGGACGCTCCCCTCCACCATAGGCCTGACCCAGGTTAGGTGACTTGGACTTCCGGCTGTTTGGTTTGCTCTGCTTCTGTTTACCTGAAGGTTCAAACAGGCAGTATGTATAATGCAGCTTACACACAGCAAGCTTCATGCACTGTAATGAGCCCAGAGCAGAGATAAGAGCTAAAGTGTCCTAAATGAGGACCAGAAAGATATTTGGATATCTAGGTCGAATGCTGCATGTGCTAGTCCCGACATGATGTTCACTAACATGGAGGAAAAAACCAGCCAACAACTCGACATGTTCATTTAATCCTTGGACTTCAGAGGGTTTAGTCTTGTTCAGCAGCAGCACCTGTCACAACAGCCGGTTTGGGGAAAGTCAGATGAAAGTATGCTCCAGCCTGCGAGTGATTAGCACTAACACACACACACACGGTGTTTCTGTGTGTGAAACCTTCTGATTGGAAACACGGAGGTAGAAAGATAACATCACTGCATCCTTCACATGCAAAACGACACGACTGGCAGAGAGTGGTACTCTGTCGTCACACAGCACACACACAGGGATGGAAAGAAAAAGCAGGTAAATCATCATTTCTTTAGTCATATGACTTCTAAAGTTCTTCACACTACAGTTTGTCATTCACACACACACACGTTTGGTGGTGATAAACTACACACATGTTGTAACCGCAGCTGTCCTGAGACACACATGGAGACGATCCGACTCCAAACATTCACAACTAAAATCTAAACAGAAAACAACATCCCTCTGTCCTCCATGCCAGCGTCCATTGTTGTTAAGGCACGTGATTAATTATTCACACGTGATTTTGTGATCAACTCAGTGGATTGCGCCGCTGCTGACTCATGCAGGAAAAGCTTTATCAGGCAGCAGCTCATTAATATTCATTATTCAAATTTGCTGGACTCTGATTGGCTAACAAACTAGCCTATGAGAGCAAGGTATACTGTTTCCTGTCCCGCTGCACATGGTAACATCAGACGTTCTCTCTTCCTGTTTGCTACGTCTTATGCTAACAGCTTTTAGCCAGCAGCATGCTAGGTGTGGTTTCAACTGCAGGAGCTGATGAATACTAACGAACAAAGGAGTTGTGATGAAACAGATACAGGTCGTTTGAACTCGGGTTTTATCACCACTTGCGTAGTTTGAGAGATAAAAACTGAAAGAGAAGTTGTTGACCTGTTTTCACCCACTATGAAGGTAAGAACACCTGTGGAGCTAAAATATTCAACAGAAACCTCAGAAAAACCATTTTAATAGAAGGGAATCTTTAAGTTACCAACAGCCGCCCCCCAAACGAGCATCTTCTTTGTTCTGAACATTTGTGTTGGCCGTGGGAGTTTTTCTGTGTTTTGCCGTACCCATAATGGGGGAAGGTGTGGCCTCCTGCCGGGCATCACTCCCAGTGATTGATGTGTTGTTGATGTTGACAACCCCTCCTCCCTGGTGTTCCTCCTGTCTCTCCTCCAAATTGCCCATCAAAGCCTTGCGGATGATGTCCTCTAAGCCCAGATTACTGGCTGGATCGTTATAGGACTGATTTCTTGGGTTGATGCTGCCTACAAACCCCAATGCAACAAGCAAACAATAGGAAAGGACAGATCAGCTAGAATTAAACTATAAGGAGTCTGAAACAGTGTCACTTCTACTTACTAGAGCTGGTAACAGCAGGCAGGTTGAAGATTTCAGTACCAGGCTGCGCATTTCCTGCAATACAGTTATTATTGAAAATGAAACTAAAATACTCAGAGTATTCAAAAAGATTTTTTAAGCTTAATGAAGAAGAATCAGAGGGAGAGTTTAAGGAGTAAGACCAAGGAGTAAGAGAAAACCCACTTACCAACATCAGAATCACCAACACCAGAGGTGGAGTTCAACTTACGAAAGATCTCCTGCTTCTTGGATTTAACCATTGGCGAGGTGCTTTCCAACTTGGTGAAGAAGGCAGGCAGATAGCTGACACTGCCCGGGGACCTCGAGTCATTCCTTGAATCACAAAGAGCCGAAACAGAGAACAACGAGCAGCAGGCTGTGAGTTTTACAGTCTAATACAGTCAGGGATCAAATGTCAGCATTAGCTGACCAAGTGTGTAACAACAAGCAGTCACACCTGATGTCAGAGTTGTCTGTGTCTCGTCTCTGGGATGGAACCCCGCCTGCCTCTTGTTTGTCCATGCCTTGATAACCCTGTGGAGGAGAGATGGGCTCGTAGTTTTCCATCTGCCTGCCTCCTCGCTCCGGAGACCTACCAGGCCTGAAAACAATCAGGAAGGAGGGCAAGTTTAAAACGTGTAACACATAATAAAAATGAGGTTCCGTAATTACTTGAAACTATGTGGACCTGGCTCTGGGTTTATCAGGGGCATTTTCAGGAGAAACCCTGCTGGAGGGTCTCTGGTGGTGCAGGGCCTGGACCTGGTTCTCAGGACTGTAGCGGCTAGGTGCTTTGACCCGACCTGAAGACGACACTGGTGGCATGGTGCTCTGGAACGAGGCAGGGGCTGAGGAGGAGACTGGAGGGTCTTGATTCCGGGCAAAGTCTTGAGTTATTATATGCTGTAATTCAAGTACAGACAGACCACACCCCCCAAAAACACATCAGTTATAAAGGGCTCATTCTTTTATAGACAACAAAACACAACAACTTATTACCGAAATGTGGTCCGCCAAGGTCATGACTCTGTGGGTCTTGGGGACCTGTGAGTAGCTGTCTGATTGTGAAGAAGGGGGTGTTGGTTGTTCCCCTGACGACCGGTAACGACTCATCTCAAACGAACGCATGCCGACTGCAACGTGAAGCAGGAACAGCTTAATTTCATTAAAACACTGGTTGAAGTCAGAGTTGATGAGACAGCGATAACTCACGGACTCTGTGCCAAAAGTATCGGCTCTACATCTGCTAGCTGGTGATAAGAATAACTTGGAGTGTAGTCTGGTGACTGTGGGAGTGAAAAGCTGTCTGAAAGCTCGAGTGTCAGTGGGTCGAGTCATCAAGTTACGGTTTGCACGCTCCACATGTCCACTGTCTATAACTACCTATCCTTCACTGCTGTTTGTGCTCCAGAACTGCTAAAGATTCATTTTAACAATAAAATGTTTTTAAAGTTTCTGTTAAAATTCCTCGACTGTCTTCGTACCTGCTGCTTGTTGTTGTCCATCTTCTGGTTTGTCCTGCTGGGATTGGACGGGGGAACCAGCGGGGCTGATCACCTCGATGGCTCCACCAGCCGTGTTGTCATATCGACTGGATGATACTGTAAGATAGTTACTGAATGAATGCAACCATGAAGATAAATCAAATCATATTTTAATCATGTTTGTTCCTGTTCAGCTGATTAAAAGTGTTGCTCAATCTCAGTGAATGGAAAAACACCCTAATCTGAAAAATAATCTGTCTAATCAGGAAACTCACAGCTGCTTGAAGAGTCAGAGCTCTGAGAACCTCGTTCACGTGAGTCTTTGTCTGAAGCTATCTGCCTTGTGATGATAACGTCGATGAAGTTAGCAGCTGTTATGGTTGTTTTTCCGTGCGTTCGAAGCTCTTCTTCGATGCGGGACTTTGTTTGAGGAACCTTGTCCTTCGTCCCGATACCGGCGCCCTCTGTGTAACCTGGATGGGGTTTGCCTCCTGGCAGAGGCACGGGATTATACGGTGAGTGCAGAGATCGCCTTTCTGTCTCCTGCTGTTGTTGTTCAGAGATGCTTTGAGCTCGCCGAGCTGCAGCTGGTGAAGACATTTCATCGTCCCGATCGTGCTTGTTCTCCTTCACCTTTGCAACATCCATCTGAGGAGCAGCAGCTGCAGCGTCCACCAAAGCAGCCAGAGCATCAGCTGCCGTGCTGTAGCGGGAGCTACTCTGTGAAACTGATGTTGCTGGTGGTGGTTGAGGCCTGAGAAAAAGTAAAAAAGATCAAACTGTTAACATTTCATGAAAAATTATCAAACAACTTCTAGCTAATATTAGAATTCGGACACGAACAGCTGATCCTTTGTAGCTTTGACCCGACTACTCCAGAACCTGTATTATAGTTTTTTGTTTTTCAGAGGTGGACTTGCTTGTAATGTTGAAATCATTTACTTGCTGCAGAACCCAAGTGCTACTGAGCTTTAGGTCATGAATTTATGGTCAGATATCCTCCTTCAAGATTCTCTGACAAAGAGCAGAATTCATGGTTCCATCAATTCCAGCAAATTTTTTTCCCTTAATAAATAAAATAATCTTAAAAAAAATAATTTTGTATTTATTTGATTATCTTTATCGTCTAACATTTTTTGATATGAAACACTTACTAGCGATAAAAGAACAAAAACAGACAAAATCTGTCTGGGGTCACAAACCTTTACACAGAGAAAATGTAATATATTTAAGGTATGGGCCCTTAAAGACCAGGCTGAACATCACTTACTGAACCATATTACTAACAGTCCACTTCAAAAATGATGTTTTAAGGGCTCGATTAAAATTGTGTGTGAGTCTACAGAGACAAACGTGATCTTGAGGTTCTTCACCAAAATCATTTCATGTTTTTAAGTAACAGGAAGGACTTTTTCTCTAGAGACCCTGACTACATTTATCCTTTTATATCTAATACATCAATCCTATTGGAGCGCTTAAAAAAGTCCCAGCTGAAGTCCATCCAATCAAGCTAACTTGCTCTCCAGGAATCTTTGACAAACCAACACCTGCTTTAAACACCAAGTGATTTAGGATCAATACTTGGGTTTAACCCCCATATAGAGGATGGATGAAGCAGTGGATCTTCTTTCAGATCCCCAACTGCTAAAAAAATAAAACAAGATCAGATGAAAACCCTAAAAATAATTTGTGTTTTACCAAAAAATTGTTGTCAGGGTTTTTAACTATATTTTTGCTGATAATAAATTTCACCACTATGATGATCCTTAATGATGATGTCCCATTAAAGTTTAGACTTACATTAAAGATGTGATGACACTCTGTCCCTGGAAGATACTTGGCCGCTGCTGATGCTGAACTACCACTTCCTGAGTCCTGAGCGAGGGAGAAGGAGAGTGTAGATAACCTCGGCTCCCCGGACGACCTGGCTGCTCTGGTGCACCTTAACAATGCAGAATAAGAATCATGGTTGTGTTTGTTAATAAGGGATGCAAGAGAATGACTCTCAGAAGGACTCACCCCCTCGCATGTATTCATTGGTTCTTTCTCGTTCTCGTATTTCTCTCTCCCGCTGCTGCTCCCTTTCCTTTTCTCTTTCCTTCTCCTGCTGCTCCCTCTCTCGTTCTCTCTCTGCTGCAAGATGGGCAGGATGGCCTGAAAGAAACAGGGATAACATGCACATTAAACTTAAAGCATGTTACTCATATAACTTCACAGCAGCTGTTGTTTGTTACGTTTGGTAGATGGTATAATTTTCCCTTCAGTTCCCACATTAGCACATCCGAGCGTGCACACCAGCTGTGTGACCCATAGCCTCAACATTTAAGTTTCAGTGTCATCACTTCTCAATTATAAAGCAAGTCTCAGTAAAACTACAGGATCAAAACGTTTGCAGGTCATCAGCTTCACCTTATATCACCAGTTTCATCACAAGGAAACAACAATATTTCTGCATGTTAACACTTACTTTGGACTTTTTAATAATATTGTTGCATATTGATATTTTCATAGTAGTTTTTCATTGCTGACTCTTGTTGGTATGTTGGTAAAGAAAACAAAAAACAAAAAACCTTGTCACATGACTGCAAACTGTTCCACAAATGAGCCCCGGCCACCCCTCTGAATTATACAGTATCATCCATCACCAGGGTGGTGGTGTGATTACACACACACAACTTAGTTTAGTGGTGCACAAGCCACACAGCTGATGTGAAGACAGTGTTAGAAATCCTGGTCATGTCAAGTTCTGGACCTCCTACAGAAACTGCAACCGTGTTCTGAAATACAGCATGTCGTCCCATCCAGTCCAACATGTTTTAGTTGTTTCTCTACTCTGTGACCTGATGCAGTGGTTTAATTACATGTTAGGTTTTACAGAAGTTTGTTGATCCCCTGTCGATGCTAATCAGCGGAGAAACATCTAAAACATGGAGGCCAGTGGCCTTCAAGGACCAGAACTGAACACCACTTTCCTAAAGCCTTGAAACTCAAATGAAGTCACATCTGGATTAAAGAAGGAAACTGATCCTGCTGATAAAATATCACATTTAATCCAAAAAGTACAAAAAAAAAAAACATTTTGGATTAATGTGTCCTAGACGACTGAGAATCTGTACAAACATATCATACTCATTAATTTACATCCAATTGTTTAGATAAAAACTGAAAATCAGCCAAATATAAACAGAAAGAAAAAATTTTAAAGATAATTTTGATAAAAATGTATCAAATTATTCTTGGTTTTTGGGCTCCTAAAAATTTAAATAATAAGAAACCCCTCCAAACATAACACAAGGAAAGTTGTTTATGAAACTGTTCCAGTTTGACTGCAGTAACACTTAATTCTTTACAGGCAAAACTGATGTGTGACACTTAGGACCAGCGCAGGACTGAACTCTCACCGAGTGTGAGGAAACACGAAGATCGTAGAAAGATAAGGGAACAGAAGATGTAGGAATGGGGGAGGGAGGGAACCTCACCTGGCGATATAGAAGTTGGGTTGAAAGCTCTAGGAGGGAAAGGGGGCTGAGCTCCAGTGAGGTAGGCGGTGCGTTCCAAAGTGGAAGTACCTGTTCCCCCAGGGTGAGGCAACAGGATAGTTGGAGGCATCTGGGCTAGATCAATAATCCCTTTTACTGACAGAAGCAAAGGGCCAGCGATGAACAACATAAACCAATCCATCAATTTCTGAATGAATGAACACCGTAAACACTTGTCTGTAACCCATCACCTGATCAGTAAGCTACAGGACTGCAAACAACATAGTAGAACAGCGGTCAGCTTGTAAGAGGCGACCACTCAGCCAATCAAGATTTGGATGGTTACACCCCATTTACAAATTACGTAGAAGCCGAATCAGTTGCAGCCCCAGTATAAAGAGCAAATCAGCAAAATTTGTGAAGGTCATTTGCTTCTGGGCGTCTGGAAAAGGTAGCCACTACATCACAAGCACACAGTCAGCATACTGCCCACAGCTCCTCGCCTGCCCACTGTGGCAGATGGGAGACAGGCTGCAAGGTGAGGGCCATACCTCGAGTGCCGGGTGCATAAGGGAGAGCAACAGGTTGTTCCCGTGGCGACAGCCCTCTGGCCATGTCAGGCCGAGGGATGACTTGCATCTGCTGGGAGGTGATATAATCATTGAGGATGGTTTGTCGTGTGTTCTCCATGGTGTACAACTGATAGGTGTTATGGTAGCCTGTTGGAGATGGTTGCCTGGGAAACATGAAAGCTGGAGAAGGGGACAAGGAACAAACACATTAACAAAAGGTTTACAGATACTGATCATCACTGACGTCAACAGCTGACAGGATCCGGCCTATGAATTAGAGAACCTGAGTCGCTCGGATCCAAGACTCTTTCTATTCATAGTTTATCTGGAAAGAATGAGGAGGATTTAACCACTATACCAGGATCAAGAACTCTGTGGAAGGCCAAGGCGGGGTCCAGGTGTGGAGGCAAGTGGGGTCGGTACACTTCCCCTGGAACCACGGTTCGGTGGTGGGGGTCAAAGGGGCTGTGCGAGGCTACAGGATCACCTCCAGACACCGGGGACTTGGCTGGGACGCTGTCCCTCTGTGTTGGAGTCATGGAACTCTTTCTGTCATGTGCAGTAGATTTTGCTGAGCTCATTCCACCTTCAGATAGAAGAATACTAATTTATTGATGCACCAATTTAATGCTGTGACGTCCATCACAGATCAGAAACACATTCATTCTGTACCTTATTAGAAAGTAAAAATTCAGTTTTACGCATTCATTTTCACAAATAGGTTATGTTCAACAAAATAAATGTTTAGTTACATTTTGTCTTATTACGGCGACGTACAAACAATAAATGAGAGTGATCATCTATTTCACAGTTTATGGATGAATGGATGCCATTTACCATCTGAAGGGCGTCCCAGCATGGGCGATCCTCTGGAAACCGGGTTGGTGCTGTAGTTCACTGGGGTCCTGCGAGCGTTGGTGTCCTCATACATGCTCGGGCTGTGCTGGGATTTTCCAGCCTCCTGGTGTGTGGATCTCAGGACTGAGGTGGTGGAATTAACCACAGAAGTGTGGCGTACCGTCTTGCTCTCCTCGTATTTGGCTCGTTCCATTGCCTCGAGTTGGGGCATTCCGTGGGGGGGCTTGCTTGGACTGGTTATTAGGGATTTGACATTGTGTTTGATGGTGGGCTGGCCCATGGAGTAGTTCTGTCAGCAAGAAGAAAAGATTTTTAAAAGGTTAGCTGAGCAGAAACTCAGAAGTTATGAGGTCTACGATGTGTCTCACCTGTGATATGGAGCCCTCCATTACTCTCCTGTCCACCATGTCAGGAGTCTTGCATATATCTGGACCAGGCTGGTCCTTACTGGGGATTTCATGAACAGAACGCCCCATCTCCTTGATAGTACTGACTCCCTCGTATGGCTTGCCCTTTCCAATAGCCCCATCAAAAGACCGGATAGGTGGACTGTCTCTCTTCATGTGTTTCACAAATTTCATGGCATCTTCGTAAGACTCCGGAGCCGTTCTTGGTGTCCCTGGAATATTTTAGAAAAATATTTTAGCAGCTCTTACTGGTTGATGTTATTGATGTTGTGTAGCTTATAGAATGTGAAACTTTCTAACTGGCTACCGTGCATAATAGATCCAGTGATCAGTGGTCTTTCCTTTGAGTCTCCATGGTGACCTTCTCTTGGTAAAGCTCTACTAATCAACCCTGAGAAAATAAAAAGGGAAGACGGGCATCATTATCTTCTGCAGTTCATCAGCTGAACAGCATCCTGGGATGTGATTTCTAAATAAACACAAAGAGTACCCTCAAATGGAGCGCCCTCCCTGCCTGGGTGGCCTCTGCTCATGGGTCCCTCCATCATGTCATGAGTACGTTTCAGCTCATGGCCAGTTCGAGGGCTTCGGGTGTTTTCTCTGGGATTTTTTAGACCTTTTTGACATAAAAAACAAAAAATAGTTTGTTTTCATGGTGAGGAGATGCAATTGTTAGCGCATCAATCATCCAGGTACTTACCATCATAGGAGAGGATGTGACCACTCTTGCCTTCATAGATGACATGGCCTTTGGTCAGCTGCTCCCCCCTAGCCTTATCTGAGCTGCTCAGGTCCTCTGTAACCAGCTTTGTTATTGTGCCCTTCAGGAGGTCAGCAGCAACGCTGGACTGGGGCAGTGCTGGAGTGCCCTTTTGGAGAAGAGCAAACAACACATACTGTTGTCTAAAAGGTCAACAGAAAAACAAAAACTAAAGCTCACTTCATTCATTCCTTACCCGAGTAATTGATCCTCTGAAAGCCAGGCCTTCGCCAACCTTTGCAGAGCTGTCTCTGCCATCCTGTATAGATGAAACTGCCGCCCCTTCAAAGAGAGAACAAGGGAGTTTGGTCTTCTGCGTTGAGTAAAGTTCTGTTTTAAAACATGATTAGATTTAAGATATATTTAAACATATACACAGAACAAGTGCTGAAACTCTCAAAAGTACACACTGCAAAGTATACACAGTGTTAATGTTCATGTTATTCTAACTCAGAACGTTAATCCAGCTTTCTTCAAAGACAGAAAAACTCTTTAATCTGGTGAAGAAAGATGCACCAGATTTTTCATTTACCATTAATTCATAAATCAATAAAATTCGTTTGAAGGATAATTTTATGACAAAAAAGGCTTTGTGGTTTTCATAATCTAATAATCTCTCAGAAGTGTCACTAATTAGGAGCAATTAGTCCTTCATGCTAGTCTGCAGTGGTAAGAACGTTTTGTTTTTGATGCTGTTATTCTTGTTTAAATGGAGAAAAAAAAAAGGATTATTCATGTGACAATCTGTCATCCTACCAGGCTTGTTGGGATCCATCTGCCGAGGCAGACCCAGAGAGATGGAGCCTACAGAGCTCTTACTCCCTTCAGGGCCGTAGACTGCATGGGAGGGCAGGTATGTGCCAGGGGTTCCCTGAATAAAAACGAGGACAAACACTCATCTCATGTTGAGGTTACTGTTTATAAGAAGAGTGTCAGTGATCATCTTTTATCTTCTATCGCTGGTATTATGGTCAACATCATATGTGAAGGTAAACCAATCAGGAGACCTCGTTTAAAAAAGCTCACGTTATTAAAATGGTCTTGATAACAATAACATCATAAACAGTAGGGTTGAACGTTGAGCAGATCAATAAGTCAAACAAACTCAAGATTTACTCACGTGAACAACCTGAATGACAAATGATTTGTCTACATTTGTTTGCCTGAGTATGAGTCATATGTAAGAGGAGTGTCGCTGCACATGGAGATTTGGCCTCCTTACCAGAGAGATGGAACCTCCGTGGATGAAGGAGGGCTTGTCTGTGGGCTTGGTGGTCGGAATGAGCGGAGGAGGAGAGGGAATGTTGGGAGGTCGACTGGGTCTGCTGAACGTCACGCGGACGCCATCATTTATACTCTGAACCAACTGGTTGGGGGCAGGGTGGAGGACTGGAGGATAAAGAAGAAGAGAAACAAACAAAAAAATATTTAAAATATTAAAAATTTTCCTGAACAGCAAATCTGCTAAAACCTTTTCTAAATATCTGCTCCTGTCTAAACTTTTAATATTCACCAATTAGCTTTTCTTCTCATCAAAAACAAATGAAATGAAATATTCAGTCTCATTTTGATAGCAGTCTAGTAAGTGAAGTCAGTACGAAGCCAACAGTTAATGGACTCTCTCCTCAGACAGAAGTAACTTCAGCTCATGCACTGTCTGCTGTAATGCACCCTGGGAAAGCTGAGTAGACAAAATGGATCACAACCAACCACAAATAAACACAGACACACACAGAGTAACCTCCCTGCAGGGAGAGAGACTTGAGCTGTGCACTCTACAAAATCAAAAATGCAAATGGCTGTACAAGTTCATTCAGCGGGCACAGACATCATCATCCTGCTGGCTCACGAAGGGGTGGCTGAGAAAGGAAATGTATAAAGCTCTGCTACATGGAAACTGTCAACAATTAACATTCTTTCAGCACTTCATGACTACTTTCATGACTTTGTGGTTATTTCTGAAGTATTAACCTGTAATCTGTAATATTTTATATCTAAAAAACATTAGGGAAAAACTAATTTCCAGACTTTCAAGCTCAGAGTAATTTGACCGCTTGAAACACATGTCACATGAATCACATGTGACGGCCGTGGCTCAGGCGGTAGAGCGGGTCGTCTGGTAACCAGAATGTCGCTGGTTCGAATCCCCGCTCTGCCTAGAGAAGAAGATCACCTGACTGTTGTGTCCTTGGGCAAGACACTTAACCTACATCTATAATATATTTGAACTAAATATATAATACTATAATACTAAATATATAAGAAACTACAAAGTTATTTTTGAAGCATAAATGGGGACTCTAGTAAAGTGCAACAACAAAGTAACAACAAGCTTTAACATCTCTGATTTTAATTTCTAAGTAAAATCACCTCAGTTATGGAACATAAAGGGACTCGGCTGAACTCTAAAAAACAGGTATTTTTGCAGTTGATATAATGAAAATACATTCCAACATGATCTTGTTTGTATCAGCAAGAGAATGCCAGACAAAACAAGGCTGGGGTGGACGAGGAGGAGTTGAAAGAGGAGGAAGAGGAAATGTGTGCTTTTACCTGGTGGCACACTGTAGTAAGAGGCATTGGGGGCGTTGGGGTCAGGCTTAGGGGAGGCCTTGCTCATCTCCCTGGGGGAAAGTCTGTATGGAGAGCCTGGCTGACCAGAGTGACCCTCCTGATCCAGAGCCAGCATCATTTCATAAGGCATGTGTTGTAACGGCCTACCTGCAGTACACAGGCATAAGGACAAAGGGAAAGTAATCGCTACTGAAGCAAAATCCCAATGCTGTGAGGACAGAGTGCTCCCGGAACGCAGGGAATACCAGCTGGACACACCCGCTAAAACACATGCTATGTTGGTGTCAAAGCTCAGCAGCTTCCAGACTGCTCCACTCTGCACAGCACTTTGTATTAGGGTGCTAAAAGCTTTAAATATCAAGCCAACACATCACCTCTCTCCCCGAGTGGCTAAACTATGCCTGACTACACAGGAGCAGCAAGCATCCTTTGACATGCTCCGGTCATACAAGACATACAAAAAACACACCACCTTCAACCAGACACACATTGACAGGATCATCACTGTAGACTTCAACTTAAAGTTTGTTCCTAATTAAAACAGGGATTGGCTTCAGTTCAGACTCGAACATTTTGACAGAAAATTTCCTTTGAATTTTTTCACTTATCAAACGGCATTAGATTAAATAAATAACAGCTTTGGCAACAGGTAAAGTAACAATGAGCGTGGAATTAAAGCTCTGAAGACAGGACGAGGGTAGTTTCTGTTCTCCTACCATCTCTGTCCAGGACGGTGGGGCTGCGGGTGCTGAAGAGGGGTCTAAGTTCCAGGTCTCCTTGATCCTGCCTCTGCTTCTCCTCCTGGTGTGCAGAGTCGTGCACTGCTTTGATCTGGTGTTGAAACATTGTTAGACCGCTGACTGACACAACGCCAGGGCCATAAGGACCGGGGACCTAAAGAATTAAGGAAGTCCAATGGACAAGTTGAATTGATGCGACATACTGTTAAAAAATTTAATGAGTAAGAGGCTGTAGTCTGTGCCAGTCAGATAAATCACCATGAAACTTACCATGGCAGGGATGGAAGCTGCTCGCTGCTCCATTTGCTGGATGCTGAGTTGGGCCTGTTTGGGTGACGACACGAGCACAGAGCTTGGAGAATTGAGCAGTGACGGTTTCTCCATCGGGTATAATCTGCAGAGTCAAGCAAAAAGTGTAATTAACCTTCCAAATCATGAAGTACTGCACTCAGAGTGCAATATGTTTCTATGTGTTAGATTAAAAAGTCTCACCTCGGTCGATCTGGCTCTGCTTCCACATCTTCATCGGCACTGCAGGTGGCGCTTGAGTCGTTATCTGAGTGGAGCTCCCTCTGTCTTTCTCCTTGATCTCCCTTTTCCTTGATTTCAAGCTCTGTCTTGACCTTAACCTCTCCCGCTTTCATGTCCAAATCTTGAGGTTCAGTTTTGGGATACACTGGGCCAGGAAAAGAAGGCACTCTGACCTTTTCCTCCTGGGATCCAACTTCGCTCTCCGGACTTTTCTCTTCCTTTACTCGAAGTCCCCCATATGAAGTCTCTGCAACCTTTGCATTGCTGGCCTGACCTTTGTCCTGGTCTGCACAATGAGCCTCAGCTGCATTGTCGGGCTTCTTGCATTCTCCTGATTTTGAGGAATCAGCCTGAGAGGGAGATGGGGCGCTCTCTGTATCAGAGCTGTGGTCTCCACCTTAGGAACAATCAGAAGATGAGTAAGTTGTCATAAAATACAACTACTGTGCATGAAAACACATGGAACACAATAAAAACATTTAAGGATATTTAGGATAACAAATTTAAAGGTGGGAAGCACTGAGAGAGAGTGCAAACTCATGTGTCTCATTATGTGGTTTACACATGAAACTAATAGTCATTTGTCAATTTTTTCCACATCATCAGATTCATTGATTTTCACAGCAGTTGCAATTAGTTTTAATTAATAGTTTTTCATGAAAAACATGATTTTAAAATGATGTTTTTTTGTATCAGTCCCTAAATCTAATCAACTGGGTCTTTTTGCCATTCCAAACCCATCCAGAACATTTCATCCAACTTATTGTGTTAACAGATGGCTAAATCCACAAATAACCAAAATATTACCACAACAAAATACATGGTTACCAATTTACAACCAAAGTAATCTCAAAGCACTTTACAGGAAAGAAGCATCCAACTCACACCAAAAGATCTGGATTAAAGCAAAGTTTTAGGTTCACCGGTTACCTGTTCAGGATCTCGTTCACCGTGTATCGGTTGGGCTACGTTTGGGAAACGATTCCAAACTACTACAACACATACATTTTGCTTCCAAAACTGTAGAACTGACAGAGTTATAGTGTTGAACTGGTTTAACAGTTTATCAGTAGTAGATAGACATGTACATATTATGATTACTTTGTGAAAGTTTCATGATAATAAGAACAAAGAAAGCAAATCCTGACGGCCTTTAGAAGCCTGACTGAACACCAAAGCAACTATTCTTCCTATGTTGAGACATTTACCTTCTACAGGAGGAACTCAGGAAACATTTCAGTGTGAAACTCTACCAAACAGACTCTGTAGCTCTCTCGCTCAAATCCGTGACCGGTTTCTTTTTTATAGCCTGATAAAATGACTTCAAATTGTCTTTATTGACAGAACCACATAAAAATGTCAGCCACATCTTTAAGCACATGTTGCTGCTTTTATTACCCTCAGCTGATTCATTGTGTGAAGCTGAGGAGCAGAAGGACGGAGACGTTCATGTTTGACAGTTTGTTACTGCTGTGATGGAGGCAGCAGGACACACAAGCAGAACCAGAGCTGACTGGATCTGCTGGAGGCACCTGTGTGCTCTTCAATCACAACTTCAATATGCTGGCATGCAGAAAATTAACTTGTAGAAGTGACATGTTAATTTTTAATGTTACTTTATCATTATAAACATTTTAAAAATCACCTTTAGGTGACACGGTGCTTCTCAGTGGTGTTAGAAAATCATACTTGTCTGTTGTGTCTTTAATCTACTAAAGTGAGATTAAATATTTTAGAAAACTTTTACAATTCTCTAAATTACAAGCTCTAATAAAACATGATAAGCCAACAGTAATACCGTATACCTGAGTAACATTTTAGGAAAGGAGAATGGTAAGTAAAAACTAATAATGCCGACAGGCTACAGAGACTAAAATGTAATCTGCCATTTGAGTTCTAGTTTATCAGATTTAACATTTAGGTAGAAATAAATCCTCAGAAAGACTAAAAACATCAGTTCTGAAGTGAAAATCCAGCATATCTGACAGATACTCCCTGTTCAGGATCCCTGCCTGCCTGTAATGGTTTGTGTGTTATCTGCCTCTGCAGCTGTTGCTATGGTGATGAATCAGATGCAATGTCATTTAAAGCTGGAGTGCGTAACTTTTACATGTCCGTGGATGTCCGTTTCAGCCAAGCCACTATCAGAGGAGATGACACAATGCAGATTAAGCCGATCGGCTCCTCAAACATCTCACGGTATTTTTCAATATATATCATTTTTACTTTGCGTGTCGACTTGCGACATTCCCGCGCTGTCGCACATGAAATTACGTCTTTTATGTCACAACAAGAAAAATAATAAGAAATAGAACGCAGTGTCTCGTAGCAGCCGGCAGAACGTGAAGGTCGACATGGCGGAGAATCCAAATAAACAGCCGAGAGACACTTATCGGGAAGTGGATCCTACCACGAAAAAAAAAAAAAATTCCTGGACGTTCGGCAGAGGGACTATTGGCTAAGAAGGAAAGTGACCGAAGGAGAAGGCAAACGCGAATTTGTATCAGCGTCGCTTTTCCTCGGTGGAGAGAAGAGATCTGGCTGATGTTCAGGGGTGCATAAGTGGTCCGCAGGTCCGCACACACTGTCAAAATATAAAATGCGCACCAGATGAAACCCAGAGCGCCGAAATTCCAGCTGATCAGCTGATTCTGTCTCTATCTGTGTCAGTTTACCAGTGTAACGGTTTTTCAGTCAGTCAGATCAGTGTAGCTGATTGCAGGATTCTGCATCGTGTTAAAACTGAAAAAATTCACTGAATAAGACAAATAGATCATTGTGGCCCCAACAGCTGACTAATAAATTTCAACACCAAACTGTTAAATGTAGATTAAAGTGAACAATCAAACCTGTAAACAATCCAACCTGAACTCTGAAGGTTTTTTTACCAGTATTTTTATATTTTACTGGTTTCTCTTGATTTTTTCAACAATGAAATGATATTTATTGAAACAAATATAGAGCCAGGTAAAGTAAACAGACTGAATTTGAAGCTTGATTAAGACAGATACCGGTTGGAATAACAACGGCAGAGATAAAGCGGTGGCAGCTGGGCTTACGTCATTTGGAAGCGCCAGCTTTATTGTTGTAATGACGCAAAAATTCCGCTAGGGGGCGACAGAAGTTACAGAAGTTACGAACTCCAGCTTTAAAACAAACAAAAAAAAAAACATCCACAATTGCAATAAATGTTTCAGACCAAAACTAGAGCTGCACCTCTGCACAACAACCCAAAGCTTTGTAGGCACACTTGTGCACACTTGCATCAATGTGTTTTCTGCCTTCGTGTGTATCTGTATAATGTGAGTGATTCCAAACTCACGGATTTTAATTCCCCAGAACAGCAACAGAACAATATGCTTGTCCAATGAGATGAAGGAGAAAATTAAATCAGCCTGACAGAAAACCAGATGACCTGCTGTTTTCACAGCTATTTCCTTCTTTTAATTGAGAAAAAAAAAATCTGTAGTAAGTCCAATTAGCACCACCGGCTGAGAAAAAATCTCATGTGACAGGTTAGGTCAGGCTTCCTCAGTCTGTAATTTATTTGTATTAAAACTTGTATTTTTAGTTGTGTACCCAGTAGTTTTTACAGTAGACCAAAGCTGAACAGCTCATCATCAAGGACACGCGATGAAGCCAAAGCAAATGAGTGCACAGCTTTTACTCTAACAGAAAAACAGGAAGTTATGTTCTTGGGAACGTGTGTGCAGTAAAGAACGAACAATTCCCATCAATCTCTTCTCTGACCTTCACTATCTTCTGCGTTGTCTTCGTCATCATCAGGTGATGCCGTGGCTTGGCCTTCCCCTTGAGACCTATCAGCACGAGCTCTCCGTGTATCCTGGGAAACAGACACAAAAACAATCATCTTATTTTTGCACATCTGTTACAGCAGCTACAAAGTTTTGGAGGAAATAATTTACCTCCTTGTGCTGCTGGAGTAGGTTGTCCAAGTTGTGACGTCTCTTGTAATTGAAGTAGAAGTTCTTGCACTGTGCTTCGCTTTTGGTGCCCACCATTTTAGCAATGGCTGTCCAATTTCTGCCATGCTCAACAAGCCCTAAAGAAAAATAAGGGGGATTTAACTTCAGTTGAAAATGAATAATAACAATAAATTACTTAGACTAGTCACAATAATTATATTCAGTTTTTTTTATTGAACTGAAAATGTGTAAAAAATTAAATAAACTTAAAATTCTTATTTGGATCTAATATTACTGCAATGTTTATTATGGCTTCCTTATTACGGGCTGCTGCTGCTCTCCCTATTCACACTGTGTTTGCTCTGATGAGCTTGCTAAAGTTTAAAACTGCTCTGTGAACAGTGATTTGGAGGGGGTCCATCGTACCTTTGACATCAGGGTGTCTCTTTTTGAAATTCGGTGGCCCGTTTGCTCTGCCAGCCCCACTTAGATGAAGGAAACTGGCAGCTTAACAAATGATCCCAGAGCTAAACACAAACCCCCACCAGTGTTCTACTTAAACAAATGAGAGCATCGGTTCAGAGACGAATGTCTTATTTAGCTAGTGTTACCTAAACCTCCTAACATGTCGAGTCTTTGAACATCTTATCTTAATCACTATGACAACCTGAATGAGTCGACATAAAACACATCAAAACTTTTTATCAGATGTTTTAAATGATCTTGTGACTATAAAAGAAAATTAGACTGAACATGAGAGAATCTCAATTGTTTTTTAAAAAGGGGCTTTTGAAGGATGTAAATTTCAGTTTGCTGAGGAAGAAACTCTAATACCACCATCAAGCTTTTCATGTTTTAACCTTTGAAGATTTGTGCAGGTCAATGAGTTGCAACTATGACTAAGAGGAAAACCTGCATGCAGTGCAGCGTGTGGAAGCAAAGAGGAACCGACTCTTTCAGCTACACTCATCTACAGACTTCTATACAGCCCAGGTCTGACTGACGGAGGAGATAACAGCAACGTGGCTTTTTTAAAAGGAGGGGAAAATTCACTCAAGTTTTTATTAGGTCACATTAACCTACTTTGCAACTGGAATTCAGACGCTAAGTGGAAAAGCTTTGCATCTTTAAAACGAAGTAAAAAGTAGAAGAGTGGGCACAATTAAATGGCACGTGACTGAACAAATATTTCTAGGAGTTCAGAACAACCAGAGTAAGAATAATATCTGAAATGCCTGTAAAGTAGCAAAAGAGAAAAAAAGAAGTTTATGCCATTTAGTTTCCTGTATGTTTAAATGTCCATGTCAAAGCGTCCCTGAACCCCGTGTAGCCCCCCCGATGAGTGTTTGAATGTAACTTGTGGTGTAAAAGTGGTTTGAGTGGTCAGTAAAAAAAAAAGCTTCATATAAATCCAGACTGCTTGATAAGAAAAAGGTGTAGCATGATCATAAAAAGCAGTGACGATTCTGCAGCACAGACAAACAGAAGAGAAAAAGAGAGAACGACGGAGAGGCAGAAATGAATCAAACGCTACCTTTTTTGGCGACTTCCATCTCTTCTTCGGTCCAGCGAGAAGTTTCTGCTGTTTCACCAGCACCAGCTAAATAATAAAAACAAGAGGCACAGCCCCATCAGTATGAAAAGAAAAAAGAAGGAAAATGAAAAAAGGGAAAGAGAGAGAGAGAGACGGTCTTTCCTTTAGCCCCCTCCTTCTTCTCATAGCCACTAATCTAATAATCTGTTTACATTCAGCGCTGCCGAGACCTGCTTCGTCACATACACTCTCACTCGCCCTCCTTTCACTCTCACATTCTTTCTTTCTCTCTCCTCTGGTCTCTCCTTTTTTCCTGTTCTTCACAACCCCTGAGCAAGCCTTCCTCCTCCTCCTCCTCCTTCCTGATCAGTGAGGGGGGGGGGGTTAGCTGATGCAGCGTCAGACAGTGGAGTAGCTGAGAGACGTTGGCCTCCCTCTTTGGGAAATGGCCTTGGATGGAGACAAATGGACAGATAGCGCAACCAGCCCAAAACCCTCCCACCACTTGTACTGTGACACTGCACATCTGACACACACGCATGCAAACACGCACACACACCTCCTTTCCTCTTCTTTGCTACACAGTTCACCACCCCCCTTCAGTGAAATTCACAGAAGTGCACGGCTAGTGGAGAGAGGGATAAATGAACTCTAGCCTACTCTGTTCCTCAGAACCCACTGAGACTGTGTAAACATTTGGACTAATATAGCTGCAGATGTACCCTTGACATTAAGAGAACGTGTTCACCCCACCCCCCAGCCACCTTGAAGATGAAGAAGTTTTCCCTCTTTGTTTAGACGGCACCTAACAAACATCCCATCAGAGACAGTGTTTTACATTCAGCTTAACAAATATCTTTTCCTTCCCCCAAGACAAAATGAATGCTAGCCCTTGACATGCGAGGAACCTCTGATACATGTAAAATAATATTAGACCACCTACAATGTGATGTAAACATTGAACACCATCTATTAACCCCCACTGATAGCCCCCACTCAGTCTGCAGCTTGTTTAAATTGCATGGCACCATTTCAACATGGCAACATTGGCACACAGCAAGCCTTTAGAACCAAACCTGCTATACATACCTCAAAAATCAACATACATTACAACACAACAAACTATTTCACACATTTAAAATGTTTCAATGACTTCGTTTTACAGAAAATCATCAGGATTTGCAGCATTTAAACAGACGATAGAGCAACATCACATTATTGGGGAGACTGAAGAGAGGCAGAAGTTTGAATAACACAGTGGCAGCAGGAGGTGGAGGAGCACATGTACACATGCACTTAGAAATACTGAGGTCATCATTAGGATAAATACATAAGAACAGAGAGCGAGTATCTGAACACCTGGGCTGATTCAGCTGGAGTGTCAGACTTGGAGTTTAGGGGAGGAAGTGAGGAACATCAGCTCCATCAGAACTCTGTGCTGCTGATGGGATGGACAGGCTACAAACAGCTCTTAATGGAATCCGGTGCAGGACAATGACTGAGACACCTCACAATGAGAGCGCATGCCAAGTGTCCACTTTAGGTTAAAAAAAACTAGCATCTCCACATTTTAAAGAGAAGAATGCTAGCAGAGTTATATTCCAACATGTTCATTTCCTCCTGTGAGCTAAAAGTGAACAATAAAATCTCTTTATACTCAAAATGACAGCGTGACTTGTGTTTTCTTACTAAAACGGAGATGATTCACCTTTATTAGCATCAGCTGCAGATACTGGAGTCAGAGCCTTTGCAGGCTCCTTCATGACCTTCTGTGCCTGGTCAGATTTGGGAAACTGTGGAGGATCTGGCAGGGTAGGCTCCGAGGCAGGAGGGGCCACATCCTCAGCTGCAACAGATGCAGCCTCATTGGCCATGGAGCGTGTGATGACTCTTCTGTTACGGCGACCCTGGCTGATGGCATTCTTTCTGCCACGCGGTGTGTTTTGCTCCTTTCCGTCCTCGTCTTCCCCGCCATCACACTTGTCTTTTTCCTTGCCAATCTCCCTGTGGTTTTGGACAAGGGAAACACGGCTTTTAGCTTCTGGTACAGCAAATATCTATATTCCCTGATGATGCAACAGTAAGAGGCTCTTCTTGTAATCTACTCTGTTTCCTACTGACTAAAGAGAAGAAAAGCAAAACACTTGTACTCAGTCTGATCAGAGAGAAATGAGCAAATCATTGACTCGCTGAACTTAAAAATGGATATTATAGTTTTATTATAATTCCACATATTAGGTCCAGAAGATGTTTATTAAAAAAACTCTGCAAAGTAAATTAGAGAGAAGTTTATTTGTTTAGACATTTTAGAAAATAAGTGAATAGTGGAGTTTTTCATTCAGGATTTTCTTGAGCAAACAAGAAATGAAAGATGCTGTCGGACAGGAAAGCATACCTGAAACTGCAACTCAGGGGTCATCAGGGGTCAATCAGAAGGTGGAAGAAGACTTCGATTAGACTTGTCTGGGTAATTATGGACTGTTGTCAGAAAGTATTTTCAGACTCTCTAAAATCTAAAAAACTTTTTCCATGTTGTTATTTTGTAATAAGAACTTTTGGCTGAGAATTTGTCTGTGATTTATGGAACAAAATTACATATTTTAAATAATCGAATGTCAAATCACATAAAAATAACTGACAGGGCAGCTAAAGTTTGAAAACCTCACCATTATTTTAGAAGCCAAATGCCTCATTTGAACTGATGCTTCCACCTGCTGCTGCATTTCATTCTTTCCTTAATTGCTGTTCTGTTCTGAAAACACGGGACTCGGGAGGAAGGGATGCTAAGATGCTGTTTCAGTGTTTGAGTCAAGTCTGATCACGTGCTGATTGGCTAAAGCGTCATTAACCCTTTTAGGGTGGAGCAACAGCTGAATCCGACGGTCAGTTGTGTGTAATTTATTAAGATTTTATGACTTCCTAGCATGGAAATGACCCACGTGGATATGGATCACTTTCATCATCTGACATGAACTAGATTAGCGATGAATGTGACCAGTTAACTTTGTCAAATTTACAAGTGAAGAATTAAGTGTTTTAAATAACAACTTTATTTTGATTATGGGATTCAATCAGTTAAATCAAATCTAGACTTGAGAACTGAACCTCAAAGTTAAAGACAACACAGGAGATCCTTTCTGTCCACGTGACTTACTACATCTCATTTCCCCCTGTGAATTAATAAAGTTTTATTGAACTGAGTTAAGTTCTGTCCCCTCCATATAAACAGAAGAGACAATGTCCTCACTTCGAAATAAAAATACATCTCAGTTCATTTGTTCCAGGTGGTGACTCTCATCATCTTGATGCTGCGTCTTTAAATATTAATTTTCATCTACATTTACAAGTTATTACTGAAAACTGTGAATCTGAATATACAACATGGTAGATTATTTAACACCAGAAGGTTTTATAATCCCTCATTACACACTTTGGGTCATTTGATTATTTACTAGATTTAGTGAAAATGGCAGAACAAACTATCTGGTCACCCCATGGAGATCCGGTGCAGGGTCCTGTATCGCAGTAAGAAATATGGTTTGTTTCTATATGTCCCTATACCTTATTCTATTTACAGTATGAACTGTTGATTACAGCTCCGATGAGCCGGTGTGAAGCTGTCAGTCAATGCTGTGAGCTCTTTAAACTCCAGTATTTCAAAGACAAGACTGTTTATTTGTCAGTATAAAAGAATAGTTATAGATTCTTGCCAAATGCATGTTTTTGAGTATGTTATTGAAACTATAAAAATGTTTTCTGATGTCATGACAGTGAATGGATCAAACCACAGGTGAGAGAGGGACACTAGGTTAAACAACTGTACAAAACTCACCTACAGTCCTCCTTCTCATCTTTCTCTTCCTCGTCCTTCTTCTCCTCGTCCTCGTTTTTCTCTGACTTCTCAGATTTGTCTTCTTCGTTCTTGTCTTCTGACTTGTCTTCTTGTAAGGGACGTGGTGTTTGCTGAACACAAAACACACAAAGAAAATATTAAAAAAGGGAGGAAAATGTCAGTGTGTAGATTAAGACTAGTGGTTTTAGTTTCTGGGATTCGAAACAAAAAGCAGAGAATAAAGTTCTCAACAATCTCACAAACTGCTCACAATGATCAGAAAACCACCACAGGCGTGTCTGGAGTCTGAACATACAAAATATCCCTGGCTGTGTCTTATCTGTCAGTATCTGTAGAACGCTGAGGGAAGAAAACATTATTTTGACCTGAATTTTAACAACTGGACAGAGAGGAACTTTCTCCATGATCACTGCTGGCATGGTTCACCACAGAAGGCTTCCTCCTGACTGTTGCATGAAAGCTCTGTGCTGGAACAGGTCTGGCTATGCCAAGCCAAACATCCCATGCTGGTACCAGATGGCCCAAGGAATGTGCCTTATTCAGTGGTTAAAGGCAGGAAACGATGGAATAAGGTAAAGATAAGACAGATAGGGGTCGTTTCAGACACAAATTATAGATAATTAAAAGGGACGTGGCTTCCTGTCTACAACAACATGACAGCACATGAAGAGCTCAGGTCATGCTGGTTAATCAGATGAAACACACTGCTGATGGGAGATAAGTTTACTCACATTATGTCAAACAAGTTAACTAATAATTTCAATAATAATCTCTTATTCATTTTGTTCAGGTCCTGTGTTAACAATCAGTTACAGAGGATTCAGCTGATTGAAATGTTTTCATTCAGCAGAATCTGGGGTACTGATGTCACTTGGACTTGTTATTTCTGTAAAGTCCTTTGAAATGAATTTTCTTCTGAACTGATGATGTATTAATAAAATAAACTGAACTGAAGTTAATTAAATTTGCTGGATTGAATGAGCTATATTGTTTGAGTCTGAGGTTAGTTGTGCACTTCAGCGACCTGCTGCTCATTTCCAAACTACTTTTTGAAGTCTAAAATATTGGATAGTTTAAAAAAAATAATGGTTTCCTAACATTTTTAAAGTTTCAAGCTAAAATAGAATAGAAGTACCAGTAACTAAATTCCAGCCTGTAAAAATGTGAAAATGTATCATTCTATTATTCAAAATTAAAGATTAAAAGACAAACATTGTTATTTTATTGCATGTAAGGGTCGTACAGATGAATAAAAATAAATGTGTTTTCTCTCACCTTGGCAATACAAGAAGAAACAAACTACAATAATAGAAGAAAGTGAAGATGAGCGTGACAGAATTCAAATTCCTACTTCTTTTCTCCTTTTCTTCAAGAGAACAACCTGGGGAGTTCTCCTCCTCATACAGGTCCCTGACTGTGATGCTGTAGCCGAGTAAGGGAGGACTTGTTTGTTTGTTTTGGAGGTCAGATTCAGAAAGCATTTTTCCTCCCACACTGCAGTAAAAGCCTTCACAGATTTGTTCTCCAAAAGTCAGTGAAGGCCTGTGGTTTTGCTATGCCTCTGTTTCCTAAACGAAACTCCAGCCTGACCTGTCTTGAATATTTCAGGAGCTTTATTCCTGCCCTCTTTTTGCTGAGTCACAGGTCATGTTTGAGTGAGGAAATGACAGAACTGCAAGTCAATCTTCATTTCCCCTGACAGAAATTAAGTAACTAGAGGAAACTCTCATCGTGAGAACTTCCACTCCAATAAAAGCTCATAAAATATGACTTTATTCTTACTTTCATCTGTGTTGCTGATTTTTGTCCTCTATAAGAGGCAAAATCCATACCAAGAATCTAAAAGGGTCTGGCACTGGGCTCCTAAAAATAAAGATGAAAAGGACAAAACTATTCTAAAAATGTCAGATGCAGCTCACGAATTAAATGTACTAAGTAATTAATATATTTACCACCATATATGGTTAAAAATAACTACCGTAGGTAATCTGCTCAGAAAAATAAAAACAATGTGAAAACTGACAGCAAATAAGAAAAAGAGGCTCCAGATTAAGACTTTGGCTGGTTTACAGGCAGCGAGACAATAAGAGAGGAAAGAAAACTTTCACAGTAGAAGTGATACACACTGAACTCTGTTTGGTCCAGAACACAGTAGCTGTTAGACGGAGGTGAGACAGTTTGTGGACATGCTGCTGTCCAGTAAGGACATAAAATGTTTATGTAGCAAAAACAAAAAGGAAGATGCATCAGTTTCACTATCAGTTTCAGTATCTGTGCATCCTTCCAACTTAATGGATGTGTTGTGTCTTTTGGCTGAACAAGTATTAATTAAAGTCTACTTGAACTTTGACCTCAGCTCATGGTGCCATGTGTGTTCAGTGCCAATGACTGAAAATAGACTGCAAATCCCACAGGTGCCATTGATCACATCGTACACATGAGCCGGCTGTTTCTATAAGATGATGTTCTTTTGTATGTTTTCGTGCACTTCATGGGAGAAACTTAAATCCCTAAATCTTGTCTAAACTAAAATAGTTTCAAACTGAACTTAAAAGTATTTTTTAGCAAAGTCTTCTTCATTAAATGACCGTAATGTGACACTTTAAACTGTGTAGGGGATAAAACAACAAGTGGATGCACAATGCGTGTCTAATGTACATTAAAAGCTGAATCTTCTGTTTTAATACTCAGATTTAAATAAGTATTAAATTAAAACAAAAAAGTAAGTACACTAACGGCACTGCTTTGAACACATATTTGTTGCATTACAAAAAGAGTATTTCACTTACATATAAACCTAAAAAAATTTAAAACAAATGATCCAGTGCTACAACATTCTTTACCTGCAAACTCCTCAGGACAGATGGTCAAACAACATGAGCGGTACGTACAGATAAATTACTAACACTAACTGCTTGAGATTAAACACGTCATCAATCCTGAAAATGAAAAAATACAACAAGCTCTGCAGGTAAATGAATATTCTCAGTGAAAGATGCAACAACTGCTTTGGAACTTGCAACATTTTGCATCTTGCAGAAGGAGAAAAGTAAAATTGAGGTTTCAGCTAAAACAAACAACTCAGCAAAACGTGTTAACTTTCTGTCGATGATTAAACAACAGATAGAAGTACTTTTTTTCCTGAAAAGTACTTGCAATTCAAGTTTGTTGCTAAGAAGCTACAGAAGAGAAAAGATGGATTAATATTGAATTATTACTGATCTTTTAAAAATGGTTATGAAGAGCACTAACACCAGGGGAACTTTAACTTGTCACTGTTACCATCATAGACATGTATTTAAATCACTAGACGCCCTATTGGCTGCTTCGGTGCAGGAAATGCGGCCGCCATTATAGTCCGGTATTCGATGCAGACACATAACTAAAAACAAAAGCAGTTCATACAGGATGTCTGAATGATGTTCAGCGTATTTCTGCTTTAATAAACGAAATATTGAGACCAGGGCTCGCCTGATTTCACATGTAAGACTGAACATTGTTATTTTTTTCTGACAAAATACATATTTTGTATCGTATGTCCACCAGCCTGCTAACCTGAGCTACATACAAATACCAGTGTTTATTTATCTGACATTTAGAAATTATATATTCCATAACATTGATTACAGCTGACAGAAGAATGCTAAGGTAGAAATAAATAATATTACTGGTTTAAACTCCCCGTTGATGAACTTACTCATGATTTCTGCAGCTTTAGTTCATTATCAACAGAAGTGTTTGTGTTATTTCAAAATAAACGTTTATCAGCTCTCTGGGGTGAAAACGGGAATAAAGTGTGAAGTAGAAGTTAATACGAATAAAAAGCGAAGAAGAATGAAGAGAATATGATTAATAATCTTTTGATTTTTTTGTGCAGACTCTAAAATCTCTGGTTTTGGATTTAAATATTTTCCAAATCAATATCAGAAAGAAGTGGGAAGATTCCTTAAGAAGAGACGGCTCCACAGACCCAGACTCTTAATTCTCAGCAGATTTTAATCCAACTGGTCACATCATCAGACTGAGAGATGCAGTTATTCCATCCATCTTCAGATTTCTGGTTCTTCTTCGAGGAGTAGCTGTATCACCATAAGACCTTGTTTTCATGTCACATATTAAAACTCTATTTATTTATTATCTATGTATTTATTTAAATAGTATCATATCTTGTGCTCCCCTGCAGATGTTTCCCCAGAGTGCTGCAGTACTTAAATGGGAACAGATGCTGTAAACAATAAACTGTATATTCTTTAAAAAAAACTGTTATCAACCTCAAGACTGATATATTAGTGTGTGTGTATTTATTCATGCATGTATTACTACTACTTTGATCTTATGTTAAACCATGTATATACTGTATTGTAAAATACTATTTTATAAAACCTCCGTGCAGTTATTTCTAATCAATGAGCAATACTCTATAATATAACGATAGAAACCTTACATCTTATGGAACATATATTTATACTCACACATCACCTCAAAGTTTATATTGTATATACTTTCTGGATATATTTTGCAAATATTTTTATATGTTTATCTTTTATATATCTTTTTCAAACTGCTTTTTTGCACTGATACTTGGAACAGCTCTAATTTCATTTTACTACATATAATAATAATAAACCATTCAGTAAAATAACTGATTAATAACTTATACTTCTCTGTTATATTTATTGTGTTTTACTAAATACTACTCAAGACCAAAACTAATCTTAAATTACACTGTATTGTGATGGAGTCTGTAGCGGACTCAAGATGGCCGCCGACAGCTCAACAGCGCCAATAGGCTGCAGCGCTGGACGAGGCGTCTAGTGATTTATATAATGTCTATGGTTACCATGACTGCTGGCTGACAGGTAATCAGTAGGTTGTTGATAATGATGATTAACATGCTTTAATGACTCTGAAATAGTTTTTCAATCAAAGCAGCAGTTTTTGCAACTAAAAAACAAAAACTAATATTGAAAATCCAAAGTACCAAACCAGAAACAGGGTCACAGGAAGCCGATCGGGGGTTGAAGGTTGGCCTGCGCCATCTGATCGAATAGAAGAGCTGCATTAGATCAAACTGCTGAAGAGATTTATGCTCCTTCTAACAGAAACATGTTGACTATTGTCCACTATCCATCCATCCATATTCTGAACCTGCTTCTTCCTGTTCAGGGTTGCAGGAAGCTGGTAAAGATCTCCAGCGGTCTTTGGGCGAGAGACCGGGGACGCCCTGGACAGGTTGCCAGTCCATCGCAGGACTACTGTCCACTATTCAAAGGGTTAATAAAAGGCATGTGAGCATCTGAACTGGAAAACAGAGCAGTCCTGTTTTCCTTTACATGATGTGGAGGGCTGCATATGTCCACATTGGATGTAAATGAGGTGTTAGCAGGGTTCTCCCATTCATGATTAAATAGACCAAATACCTAAACATTGCTGCAGGCCAAACACAGCCCTTCGTTAATATGATTTTGTCAAATAAATGTGGCCTCGTTGGATTTAAAAACACAAGGTAAACAACAGGTCTGATGTCGATTTGGATCTGTAACAGATCAGAGTTACAGCAAGAAAACCTTCAAACATGAACTGAAAAGAACGTGTTGGATTCTACTTTCATGATTGCATTAGTCATTAGGGGGCGTGGCCCAGCCTAGATTTTATACCGGTGTTTATGAGTACCAAACCAATAGCTACGGTTGGTTCTCTCTCTTTAGAAAGTGTCAGACAAACAGTGCATCTGGGTTAAAAGCACATTTCCACAATGAATTGTTTAAATGTCTGACATGAAGGTCAAGATTATTATTTTTAACTTTCCCAGTTGCAAATACCATCAACATAAACACACCTAAATGACCACAACAGCTTCGCTCGGTGCTAAATAAAATCTCTGTCTGCACGTTCTAGAAAACTAACCCTAAAATAGCTCAGTCTGACTGGCTACAAGCCCCAAATGAATATCCTTGCTAACATGCACTCAGCTACAGAAGCCAAACGAAAACTGGAACTAAGAATACGGTTTAGCTAAAAAGTCAAAGTTCAAATTCTCAGTAACGTACCTGCACACTCATTTGCTGGTCATAAAAATCTCTTCCCTCTGCTGTGCACCAAAGCTAACTTGTGTTGCAAATGTGAGTTTAGCCTCTGGTGCCTCCATAGTGCTGGTAACATTAGCAATGGAGGGGGGCAGGACAACACCATAGCAGAGCTCCTTAGAAGGGCTGCTGGGCTGCAGCACCGCTGCACATATTCCAGGAAAACGCGTCATCGGGCCGCCTAAGCCGCCCAAAGAATTGTCCATCTCACATGCACGCTCTAATCTTTGCAGGGTCACTCAAGGTAATCCCTGCTGAGCATTCCTCTTTGATTGGCACTCACAACAGCACAGTGAGTTTTTTGGGCCTGTCAGATGGCTGGGCTGAACCAACTCAGATTTTTAAGAAGGGGGGGATTTATTTCTCTCTCTTTAAAGACGAATGGGAAAAAAAGTGCACACAATCAGCAGAGAGGCTGCCAGCGCTGACTCTGTCTCACTCAGGGTTTTTTTTTCACTCAGTTTCACTCACTTGCCCTACATTCCACTGTTCTTGCTGTTGCTCACTTTGTGCTTTTTCTTCCCACTTTAATGACTCACTCTGTTCACTCAAACACCAGAAGCTTGGAAAGCCACTAAACACTGATGCACATTTCTTTTCATGGCAAAGAGAAAAACAGAGAAAACTAGTTTCTGTGGATTTCAAAGCATAAATAAATAAAATAAAAAGAGGTTAGCATGCATGGTCTAATATTAATACAAAGCAACATGAGTGCACTTATTTTTTTTTTAAATAACTATCTCTGTGATGCAGACAGACAATTAAAAATACAAACATTAATCAGCTCACTTGAGGCTTAAACAAGGAAAATATTTGCGTTTAAAAGAAATCCTGAAAACATGTGCTCTCTGGCCCTCCAGCGTAAGTAAAAAATGGTCTACAACCACACCATTGTGAAGCACAGATGATGTAGTGGACAGAATGTTCTGTACGAGGGCTGTGGCCTGAGTGAAGGAGGGAAGGGCCAGATGAGGAGCAGAAACATCCTTATTCCATGTTTTAGGATTTTCTCCTCTCCTGATGCTTGCTGGGACAGACCTCTGCAACACTCCAACTATGGCAGCCGAATGAATAAATGATAAAGAATGTGATATCTATAGAGGAAACACTCGCTGCAGAATGACGCAAAGACACTTCAGTTGTTCAGTTATTCCCTCAGCAACTAACTCAAAGCACATTAACAAACAACTACAAATCATTTCTGTATTCACGATAGAAATTGTGACAATCCTGCAGTTTTTTTCTCACAACAGTCGGTGTGATTTAGCATGTCTACCACAATCAGTAAGACCAAAAGCTGCATCAGTGAGGATCCATCTGACTGACCAAATATTTTACTGCTCAGTTTGAACTCATTGTACTTGTAAATATAACAGCCAAGTATTTTCTGCAGTCCAAAAAAACCTTTGCAATATTAAAAATACACATGTTCACATTATAATATGGGTTTATATTAGTGATTCAGAACCAATTCTCACGCATCGCTCGTGTTTGTACTACACGTGACTCGATCTATCAGGTGTCCGTGATGCCATGAGGTGTGATGAAGGAGCGAGTTGCTCTGGAAGTCCACACATCGCAGGCCTTCAGCCACTTCTCTATTAGTAAAATTGTGATCTGAATTTCTCTGTGAAAAACTGACGTGACGCCGTGACAAACTCAGGCTCAATCGTATCATCATGAATCTGAAGCTTCATTCTTCACAAAGTTGTGGTGATGAAGACCCTCCAAACCTCTGAATAACAAAATCCAAAAACACTCTGACATACGTGTTAGGGAGCTCCAGATGTCACAGTGCAGACTGACGTGCAATCGAAATAGCGTCAGATGTTGATGCTGTCCAGATCAACAAGAATCTTGGCCCTGATGTAAAAAAGGACCGGTCTCTCAAGACACTCCATTCACACTTCACAAATATTGCCAATTTCTAATAATTCAGTTCAACTTTAGTGCAGATTTCCAAACATAAAAACACTGCTGTGTGAATGAGAACACCAGGCCAGAACACCACACCAGAGCACCAGACCAGAGTTCCAGACCAGACCACCAGGCCAGACCACCAGGCCAGACCACCAGGTCAGAGCATCAGGTCAGAGCACCAGGTCAGAGCACCACACCAGAGCTCCAGACCAGAGCACCACACCAGAGCACCAGACCAGACCACCAGGCCAGACCACCAGGCCAGACCACCAGGTCAGAGCATCAGGTCAGAGCCCCAGGCCAGAGCACCAGGCCAGAGCACCAGGTCAGAGCACCAGGCCAGAGCACCAGGCCAGAGCACCAGGTCAGAGCACCAGGTCAGAGCACCAGGCCAGAGAACCAGGCCAGAGCACCAGGCCAGAGCACCCGGTCAAACCACCAGGCCAGAGCACCAGGTCAGAGCACCAGGCCAGAGCACTAGGCCAGAGCACCAGGCCAGAGCACCAGGCCAGAGCACCAGGCCAGAGCACCAGGCCAGAGCACCAGGCCAGAGCACCAGGCCAGAGCACCAGGTCAAACCACCAGGTCAGAGCACCAGGCCAGAGCACCCGGTCAAACCACCAGGCCAGAGCACCAGGTCAGAGCACCAGGTCAGAGCACCAGGCCAGAGCACCAGGCCAGAGCACCAGGCCAGAGCACCCGGTCAGAGCACCAGGTCAGAGCACCAGGCCAGAGCACCAGGCCAGAGCACCAGGCCAGACCACCAGGTCAGAGCACCAGGTCAGAGCACCAGGCCAGAGCACCCGGTCAAACCACCAGGTCAGAGCACCAGGCCAGAGCACCCGGTCAAACCACCAGGTCAGAGCACCAGGCCAGAGCACCCGGTCAAACCACCAGGCCAGAGCACCAGGTCAGAGCACCAGGTCAGAGCACCAGGCCAGAGCACCAGGCCAGAGCACCAGGCCAGAGCACCAGGTCAGAGCACCAGGCCAGAGCACCAGGTCAGAGCACCAGGCCAGAGCACCAGGCCAGAGCACCAGGTCAGAGCACCAGGCCAGAGCACCAGGCCAGAGCACCAGGCCAGAGCACCAGGCCAGAGCACCAGGCAGAGCACCAGGCCAGAGCACCCGGTCAAACCACCAGGTCAGAGCACCAGGCCAGAGCACCCGGTCAAACCACCAGGCCAGAGCACCAGGCCAGAGCACCAGGTCAGAGCACCAGGCCAGAGCACCAGGCCAGAGCACCAGGTCAGAGCACCAGGCCAGAGCACCAGGCCAGAGCACCAGGCCAGAGCACCAGGCCAAAGAGCACCAGGTCAGAGCACCAGGCCAGAGCACCAGGGCAGAGCACCAGGCCAGAGCACCAGACCAGAGTTCCAGACCAGAGCACCAGGCCAGAGCACCAGGTCAGAGCATCAAGCCAGAGCACCAGGTCAGAGCACCCGGTCAGACCACCAAGCCAGAGCATCAGGCCAGAGCACCAAGCCAGAGCACCAGGCCAGAAGAGCACCAGGTCAGAGCACCAGGTCAGAGCCCCAGGCCAGAGCACCAGGCCAGAGCACCAGGCCAGAGCACCAGGCCAGAGCACCAGGCCAGAGCACCAGGTCAGAGCACCAGGTCAGAGCACCAGGCCAGAGCACCAGGCCAGAGCACCAGGCCAGAGCACCAGGCCAGAGCACCAGGCCAGAGCACCAGGCCAGAGCACCCGGTCAAACCACCAGGTCAGAGCACCAGGCCAGAGCACCAGGCCAGAGCACCAGGCCAGAAGAGCACCAGGTCAGAGCACCAGGCCAGAGCCCCAGGCCAGAGCACCAGGCCAGAGCACCAGGCCAGAGCACCAGGTCAGAGCACCAGGCCAGAGCACCAGGCCAGAGCACCAGGCCAGAGCATCAAGCCAGAGCACCAGGCCAGAGCACCAGGCCAGAGCACCAGGCCAGAGCACCAGGCCAGAAGAGCACCAGGTCAGAGCACCAGGCCAGAGCCCCAGGCCAGAGCACCAGGCCAGAGCACCCGGTCAAACCACCAGGCCAGAGCACCAGGCCAGAGCACCAGGTCAGAGCACCAGGTCAGAGCACCAGGTCAGAGCACCAGGCCAGAGCACCAGGCCAGAGCACCAGGTCAGAGCACCAGGCCAGAGCACCAGGTCAGAGCACCAGGCCAGAGCACCAGGCCAGAGCACCAGGCCAGAAGAGCACCAGGTCAGAGCACCAGGCCAGAGCCCCAGGCCAGAGCACCAGGCCAGAGCACCAGGTCAGAGCACCAGGTCAGAGCACCAGGCCAGAGCACCAGGCCAGAGCACCAGGCCAGAGCACCAGGCCAGAGCACCAGGCCAGAGCACCAGGTCAGAGCACCAGGCCAGAGCACCAGGCCAGAGCACCAGGCCAGAGCACCAGGCCAGAGCACCAGGTCAGAGCACCAGGTCAGAGCACCAGGCCAGAGCACCAGGTCAGAGCACCAGGCCAGAGCACCAGGTCAGAGCACCAGGTCAGAGAACTGTCATCTTGACACAAGTGTCATAGTGTGTTTCTATTAGATATTGTTGGTCAGACAGACTCATTCCAAAGAATATTCATTTCAACAGCACAACATAAAGTCAAGAATCTCGACTAAGTGTGACTTATAAAGAGCTTTACATTCAGTTGAAGTTGGATCTATCACTGAGGGCTGGAACACACATTCTGACTTTTACTCATGCAGATTTAGGAGAGATAGAACAGTTTCAAAGATTATTTTTACTGAGAATTGCACATCATGTTAAAAAGATTTGAGCTTGCCTGGTTCCTCCCTTTTCGTCTTCGCCTGACCAGTGTTTTATAGTTCTGGTTCTTTTTGGTCAAGTAGTAGAACAGGACGCAATCAGCAACACACTGCAATAAGAAATTTAAACATTTTTTTAAACTTAGGCACCAGCTAAGAATAAGCTGCTAAAATCAGTCTGATGACAAATTTAAAAAGAAATTACTAACTTGATTATTATAACTTGTTAAGATCTTGTTTAAAATATCAGTGAAACTACAAATTTGATTAGGACACAAACGAAAAAGACACAGTTTACCTTCCTTTCGAGATAGGAAGCAATCAAACCAAAGTTCTTGGGGTGTTGTATGAACCTGAAAAGAAAAGAACGCAGAATTAAAATGAGATTTTCTCCAAACAAGGCAGCATTATGGTCCACTGATCCCCTACAGAAACACACTGTGACTCAGATCCTTTCAGCTGTAAAAACCAGAAACAACTCACTTCTCCTTAAAGATCTCCTTTTCATGTTCGGTCCAAACGTTCATAAACTGCCTCGCTTTGTACACTTTCATCGGGTCGTCCATCAGGCCGTTCATGTTGATGAACTTCACTCGCCTCTGCTCGGAGTCGAACATCATGGGGGGGATGACGGACAGCTGTCTCATTTGTTTCTCATTGTTCTGGATAAAAATCAGAAAGAGGTCAGTGTTGGTCCAAAGTGAAAAACTGTTTCCATCTTTTTTGTGATCTACGATTAGGGATGGGTATCGTTAAGGATTTATCGATACTACTACTCTTAATGATACTCTGTATCCATACCCTTATCTGTACTTTTTTTTTTTTTTGAAAGACTAAAACAAAAGGGGAAACACAAATAAACTATAATTATTCTATTTTTTTAACAATTGGAACAGCAAAGCACGGAAAATAAATAACTACAAAATAAGTACAAAAAGAATAACTTAATAAAAACTTCAAATAAAAAATATCAAACATAAATTCCCCATAAAACAGTGTAATTAAGAACCAAAATGAAAGATTTTGAATGTTAAAGTGTTTAGTGCAAAATAAGTCCTCTGATTCAGGGCTTATTGTTGCTGCTGCACTCAGTCAAACACTGCATCTCTTGGTTAGTATTTGGTGTATTTTAAAAAGTTGATTGGTCAAATTACTTGTGTTCCCGCCTTTGCAAGCAAAAGTTTTTTTTGTATTTGTGACAGTGTGCGTTGTCGGCATCTATTTTTATAAAATGAAGCCAAATTTTGGATCTTTTCCTTCGCTCTGTCATCGCACCTGCGTGTAACTGCTGGTGAGCGGAGCTTCTAGTGAGAGCATGACGACAACACGGGAGCGCGCAGCTGTCGCCCCTCCCACCATCAGTCCCCGCGGTGTGTGTGCTTGTTAAGGAGGAGCGGGCTGCCAATACAGTGTTTGGCTTGTGTTTATTTCTCCAGCAAAAGATGAATACAACGTTAATTTACCGTTAAGAAGACCGATAAGGATGAAGCTTATCGGTCCGGGTGGACTGTCAGAATCAGCACCGGGGCTAATTTAATACCGGGGTTCGGTACCTATCCCTATCTATAATACTGTTCACTGAAATCAACACACAATTAGTGTGGCACAGAACCAAGATTAACATACTAATCCTAATAAAAATTCTACTTTTAGGGATGCCTTCACTCTTCTATTTGTTCGAGATGGAAGTTTCTCTACTAGCCTACGTTTGCACCCTTAATGGTGCTGAGCTCTTATGATATGTTGTCAAATGAGGCCAGAAACACATTGTTTTTAGCCCTTAAAAGACCCTGAAGAAAAGTAAGAGTTACGATCGTAAGAGTAGGAGTAATCTCAGAAATTAATCTTGTTTGTAAAATAATTATACTTTTATAACTTCTACCTGAACTTCTGTGGTATATGGTGTTTCTGTTTTTGCAGACTGCTGATAAACACTTTTTCTTTTCTACTGTTCCTGCTTCACACCATAAACTTTGTGTGAACTAACAAACAGAATGTTTTGAAAATCAAAAATACGGCTCATGGCATTTATCAAGAACTTGCACTTTAGTTTTCTGTGCAGTGCAGCACAAGTCAGAATCATAGCTGGTTCTAACTGCAGTTACTACTTACTTCCTGCTCAGAAAGTCCATCAATGATTTCTGAAATCTCATGCTCACTTCTTGCAATTGTTGCAGAAAGACCCGTCCCTCTCTGTCCAACTCTGTGGGAAAGAAGGATGTGACAATCAATAACACTGGTAAAAATTGTATTAAAAACTGCCTTGGATCTGTATAAACAACAAGAATATTACTGAAGCTCAACTAATCGTTCACGTCTGTTTCCAGTTGTTTCTTAAAAGCTCAATTAACAAAACCCTGAGCACAAAATGAATTCATCATTCGGTGCGACCAGTTATGTCTTGCTTTTCCCCCCACAGACAAACAGCCTGACAATAAAACACTTCCTTGAATATTTCAATGAAAGCTGAAAATCCCAGTAAAAGAAACAACCAGCGACTGGGCCTTCGATCTGTCAGTGAGTGTGTCTGCTTCAAAGTAGGCCATCACGCACCACCTGCTGTACTACCATTAGGTGACATCTGCAACATCTTAAATTGAGGGACATTTTCATAACCCAGTGCCACAGCGTAGTTTAACAGTATTAATACATTCCCGACAGAAAAGGTTACGTGAAGGATGGTATTTATTTATTTAGGACTGCAAATAAAACTAAAGGAATAAAAGAGAAAACAAATAAAATAACAGTTTTATTGTTCTTAACGATTCCCTCAACCTCCTCACAGGAATGACTGAGACTTCCAACATAATTTTCAGAGTAAAACTACTCCATGGAATTCAATTTCAGACACAGTTTCTATTTCAACATCATTTATCAAATGTTTATTTCGTTAGAAATGGGAAAAAATTCTGTTTTACTAATATAAATGTTTCCCTGTTTCAACACACCTGATTTAAATTTTTGGCTGACTAACACACTTCGTCTAGACCTCATTTTTCAACCATTTGAATGAAGGAAGTATATGAGGGACACAACCACAACAACAGATATTTGTTTCATCTGCAAACAGCACAAACTGGAAATATTACAGAAATCATTAATATACAATAAAACCCAGCCGTGATCCCAATTATGGGGTTACATTAATGTCAATAATAACTTGTATGATTTATTGACAATCCGTGGATAACTATGTGTAAACTGTTTGTGCCAGATCATATCAAACATGTAGTTTATCTGTTTTATATTAGAATAAAAAGTTACAACTTCAAGAATTCACAAATACAAAGTCTGAATTTACAGCTTTTTCTTTATTAATACATCAGTGTGAGGATGTGAATATGAATCTGTCCTTTGAGAATATGGATTGAAAACTCTGACGTTCATAGGATTATTAATGGAGCCCAGATACATCGATGACAAGTCTTTTAAACTTAACAGAGCTGAGATGACTGAACAACAAGCAATGGAACAAAATCAGCTGATGTTGAATAGTTTATATATATTGTTATAAAAACAGTTGGTTTACTTCCTAGAGCAACATTAACTATTAATCCAATGTTGGTTGGTCACCCTGGTGTTATTAAGCTGAAAATATTCATGCTTAACTACTGGTATTTTTGTATCTGTGCTCCATTAATAATGCTGTGACCCTTCACAGTTTTCAGTGCATATTCTAAAAGGATAGATTTATATTCACATATATGTGTGTATGTATCTGTATTTGAGCCTGTTACCTCTGGAATCGCTCCTGCTGCTCTCTCTGTTTGCGGATCTCAGGAAACTGCCTTTCATAGTACTCCCGCGTTCTGCTCTCCTTGGCTTTACGTCTGGGGTTGTTCTCCATGCGTTCCACCTTCTTCTCCCATGCCTCCATCAGCTGATCGTAACGCTGACAGATCTTCTGTTCCTGTTTATATAAAAGGGAAAAACAAAGTGCCACATCAGGAGGAGCTGTTCAAAAGCAGTGGGTGAAAATGATCTGTTCTAATCAAACGAACTAGAAAATCCTACTGAAATAAAAAAATGTTGTCAACAAAAAGTTTAATAGGTTGTTTAAACAGATATATAAGTGGTTATTATTAGACTTGAGAATATTTGTAATGTTATTAAAATGATTCTTTGTAGAAATAATTATCCAGAAGGATTATTCTTTGGTTATAGACTTTAGAAGAGGCCTATGATGACCTAGTGAAAAGACGTGGAGTTTGTCTGCAGCCACACGTAGATGGAAGTACTGCTGGATGTTACGCTAGACTGGACCACTCACATGGAGGCACTGTACATCTGTACTTCTTGGGCTGAGATCTTTTAACATTTTCAGGCCTTTTCTGTGCTCCTGCCAGACTCTGGTGGCAGGTGCTTTGTTCAGTGATGTGCTGTGCTTGGGAAAAGGAGCCCACACAGCGGACAGGAACAAGATAAATAAACTTATGAGGAAGACCAGCTTCACATGCCGAGCACAGTTGGACAAGGTTCAGCAGGTGGCAGAGGGGAGGATCCCCTCAAAACTGAACTCCATTATTAGTAACACTTCAAATTCTAGAGGTTTACAGGGCAACACCTCCGGCCACAGGCTGAAACCCCCAAAGTGCAGGACTGAGTGCCAAAGAAACTCACTCCTGTTAGCAGCCGTCAGACTGTTCAACAATCGCTATGGAGCATCATTCACTTACTCACACGTCTATCTGATCTAAATACTCAATCCATCCAGCTGTCCATCCATCCAGCTGTCCATCCGTCCATCCATCCATCCGTCCATCCATCCATCCATCCATCCATCCATCCATCCATCCATCCATCCATCCATCCATCCATCCATCCATCCATCCATCCGTCCATCCATCCAGCCTTCCGTCCGTCCGTCCATCCATCCATCCATCCATCCATCCATCCATCCATCCATCCATCCATCCATCCATCCAGCCTTCCGTCCGTCCGTCCACCCACCCATCTCTTCTTCCATCCTTCCATCCATCCATCCATCCGTCCGTCCGTCCGTCCGTCCATCCACCCACCCATCCATCCATCCATCCATCCATCCATCCGTCCGTCCATCCATCCATCCATCCATCCATCCATCCATCCATCCATCCATCCATCCATCCATCCATCCATCCATCCATCCATCCAATCCAATATTTATCTTTAATAAATACTGACAACAGATTTGTACTTAAATTCTGCTGTACCAGCAAAATATGCAAAATAATGATAAAAATAAAACAAATCTAATTGAGCATATGAGCTAACAGTAACCATTATATTTCTCTGTAAATTAGTGAATAAGAAAGGATCTGTGCTCTGTTTGTTTCATGCATCAAAGTACTTACTTCTGCAGTTTATGTTTCAATGTGAACAGAAATGATCAACACAACAAGCAGGTTGAAGAGAAAGTAGAAGAGAGAACATGCTGCTCTAGACAGGAACGAGCTGTTTGTTCTGGGACCATTATGATTCTGTCCTCTGCTCGACACACACAATCTGTTCTGATGCATCTGCTTTGTTGTCCAAAGACCTCCGGAGGGTCCTTGCAATTTTATTACTAAATAAAACTGTCAAATAACAGGTACAGTTTATCTATCATGAAGGAAAAAAAAACACAAAAGAAAAATACTGTAAATTTTCAACTGAACTGCAGAAGAATGGAGCATTGACAGAACAAACCTAATTTTCACTCTGTTAAACTCAACAGTTTACCTTCCCTTTGGCACAAGGCCACGTGCACTCTACCATTGTTCAGAATCAAAATGGTCTTTCTGACTCTGATAGGGAACAACTCAGGTTAAACCCACTGAACTGCAGCAACACAAACACTGACCAAAAGTGTTTAAACATTCAGTGATTCTGCAATATTTAAATAACTGATAAGTAAAAAGGAGGCTTAGTTAGCCATTTCCCAGAAATGGTGTTTGATGTGACAATATTTATTATTCTACTGCATACAAAAGTTGTTACTGCCTCACAGCCAAACAAACGGGAAACCAGGGCGTCTCCTGTTCAGGATACATTTGTTGTATAATTTTACAACCTTTACATTCTTGAGCCACTGGGTCAGATGAAACAGCCCCAAGAGGGCAGGATTGTTTCTTAACATTGTTGACAAAGAGCAGCTACTTGGTGACTGTAGCTGGTGAGGAAAAGTGAGAGTCACTTGATTAAAAGGTAATTTGTTTGTTTTCTAATTTTGCAGGTTCACATGTCAGATTATCCTAGAGCAGAATAATAAACCTCAGTATGCTCCCAAACATAACCCTTCCTTTAAAGCTGCTTTAGATTGAAGTGTCTGTAAAATCAGATGGAATTGCTGGGTTTCACTCACGTGACTCGGAAGCCGTGCGAAACTCAAATGGGGGTCAGGAAGTGTTTCACTTGGCCACAACAACACAGCGCGACGTCGGAAAGCAACTATAGTAAGGCTTTAAATGGACTAGCACAGACGCGATATCGTGAAAAAATAAATCTTCATTTAGGTTATGACCCATATAGTTAAAAAGATTGGACTTTAAATAGAGTCTGGAGGATTTACCCTGTATTGAAGCTATCGACATAACAAACTATCTCGTCCTGCATACCTCTTTTTACACAGCAAATCAAATGAAAGCCTTCAAAAGCCTGAAAGTCTACAACTATTTTGTTCAGTTTGGGTCAACGATTTAGGATCCAGAGAAGCTTTAAATGGCTGTCATCTTGTTTTTGCACGGGTAAGTCGTGAGTTGTGCTACTTTTAATTCGTGATAATAATACTATTGCTAATGCTAATAACGAGTGTGTTTATGTGCTAGTATCTACATGTAAATACCTTATTATGCCTTTTTAAATCCAAATTTCTATTAGATTTGTTTGATTTTAAGTAATTTCTCTCTATATATTTCTATAATGTAGTTCAACCATTCAGAAAGATCCACAGAACCCCCCATAAAAATGTGGTTTGTGGCCAGAGACAAACTTGTTTATCTGCCATTTTTGTAGATGTGTTTCTAAGTAAATGTTCACTAAAACACTAGAACATTTATTAAACCCTTTTATTCAACATTTTAGAAAGTGATCGCTGCATTGTCCGTTTCTGCGCCTCTTGTTTTTAGCTGTAGATAAGCGATCCATTTCTGCCGTCTTTTTTCGGTAAGTTTTTTAAAATTAAGACCTTTGTGGCACAAGACTTTCGAGACACGAAAAAAACGTTTGTCTTTCTCCCGATTAGAGCGGTTGCAACAACCGTAGACCGCACAGATTTTGGGCATTTTTAAGCCGAATCAGCAGAGTTCAGCAGGGTTCTGTGCAGCAGCGGTTACTTCCTGACCCCCATCTGCATTTGGTGACGTCAACGCAACGTCATGTAAAACCCAGCAATTTAATGGGATGTAGCTCAAAGATGGCTGATGGTGAAGATGCTGGTTAGTAAGCTAGTATGCAGACTGCATTGTATTGCTTTTTGAAGGCCTAGTCCAAGACAACACTCTAAATCAGGGGTGGGCAACTCCAGGCCTCGAAGGCCACTGTCCTGCACATTTTAGATGTTCCCCTGTTTCACCACACCTGCTGCAGATGAACAGGTCGTTAACAGGCTTCTATAGGACTTGCTGAGAGGTTGCAGATTTGAATCAGGTGTGGCGAAACAGGGGAACATCTAAAATGTGCAGGATAGTGGCCCTCGAGGCCTGGAGTTGCCCACCCCTGCTCTAAATCTTGTTTGTTTCCCCACTGCCTGGAATTTTTCTATTTTGACACAAATTTCTCATATGGAAAAAAAAAGTGAAATGAAATTATCTTAAATTGTATTTTTCCATTAAAACTACATTCTGCCTGTGCTTACAGAACTCTGCATTTAAGTGTCTTGTGTTCTTGTATCTCAGACATAAAGAGTATACTGGTGTGCTTTAACACTATGAGCAGAGGTCATCTGAGTGCAGGCAGTCCCATGTGAAGCAGTTTCAGAGGCTATAGGGTAATTTTTTTTAGAATTTTGACACCAATAATAAAAACAGGTCCAAGAAATGTAATTTCCGCTAACTTTTAAAATACTGGAGACACTCACCCTTTGTTTACGTGCATGGTTTCTCCTCTTAAAGAATAAAATCAGCTTCTTCCTCATGACCTGATTTCTGAAAAAAGACCATAACAATTTGGTAAATATTTTGATTTGTTTCCATATACACATCTCAGCGTCACAGATCCTTAAAGCAGTACTACGGCGTTCCGTAGAAATATGTTACCTGTTGAGAAGTGCTACTGAATCCTTCTGCACATGTGCCATTCTACAGTCTTAACTTAAATAAACAGATTTATCATTTATTTTTGTTTCTATATTTTTCCATCAATACATTTTACTTATCAAATAAATTCTCCCAGGACAGGAACACTAAATATGATGTTATTTTTACTTTCTTTGCATTGTCAGAGCGACAGGCAAATGTTTGGACACACCCAGAGGAGAAGGACCTAACACAAGTTATTAAGTGTAATATAGGGGGACCAGAGGCATCCAGAGTGTTTAATATGAAGCTCAATATGTTTTTTCAGTGAGTATCCACTTAGACAAATTTCAAAACTGTAGCTTAAAGTTGTAAAAGTTATTTTGTACTGATTTAACAGAAACTTAAATGTCTTATTATAAACCCTTTATATCAACAGAGAAGTTTGTGCTTAGCAAGCACATTTGAAATGAGTTCATTTTAATTCCACCAACTCATCTGAAAACTTTGTTTATTTGGAGTGTGACAGGGACAGAATACTGGGAACTCTTCTGTTTACACATGACCGGTTGTGGAGAGAAAATAGAGTGTTGACCCTGACAGGGCGGCCTGTTGAGCAGGTTCACACAGAAATCTCTCTGTCCTGATAACAGGCTGAGCCAGATGGGCTGCTCTCATGGTACACACTGATAAGAGGGTTTTGTCCCAGACAGTGTGGCCTTCAACCCCCCCACCCCAACAGCACCTAGACAGACACACACACACACACAAACCCTCAATCACCTCCTTGGTATCAGTAAGGTAACTCAGTCAGGTGACTCAGCAATCAGATTAGACAGCACTATTAGCTGGATTTATGAGGACTGAGGCCAGAGTTTAACCTCTTACAGTTTTCCTTGCTGAGAGGATTCTCACAGTGCACATCACGTCAGAAGAAACACATTCAGCAAAACATTCAGACACTAATAGGAACAAATTCTGGCACTTACGTTTTGATGTTGTCATGGTACACCTTTGNTGTCTGATGGCTGGTTATACAGCGGCTAAAAACAAAACACCAGGTGGATTATTTACTGATTGGTAGATAAACAGTGTTACTCAAGGACTCTCTTTAGTTTTAAAACAAAAATATTAGGAACCATTAACATACCAGTTCAACCTTTGGACCAAGACCTTCTAGGATTTTATGGGCTTCCTCTGCTTTTTTCTAAAAATAAAGAATTTATTGATCAAAATATTAACTAATGTAACATCTTTTATCTCTGAATGATGTAAAAAAAACACAAAACTCTATGCTTTTTTTATTAGTTTTAAATACCATCAGATTGCTGTTAAACTATGAGCTTCAGTCATTCATAAATTCAAAAGGTAAGAAGTTGCACTTTGTACAAATACATTAGGAACATAATGACTCGCTGTGTAATTTCACCAGCCCTCATCAACAGATGGAGACAAACAAGCGCAGCTGCCAGACTGAAAGCTGAGCACAAAGATCAAACAGCATTACTTCCTTAAGGGTTAACGGATGACTGAGAAGGAAGCGTGTCTCAGTACCCTCCCACCACAATACTGTCTGACAGCAACCAACTCCCGTGACCCCGACTCATACCACTGTTCGTGATGGTGGGAGGCGTGTGCACTATACTGACAGCTAAACTTGTGAATAAGACATAATGAGAAATAATTCTTCCTTTAAAAACTGTTTTTCTGAGGTTTCTGTTGAATATTTTAGCTCCACAGGTGTTCTTACCTTCATAGTGGGTGAAAACAGGTCAACAACTTCTCTTTCAGTTTTAATCTCTCAAACTACGCAGGTGGTGATAAAACCCGAGTTCTCCCGAGTTCTAACGGCCTGTATCTGTTTCATCACAACTCCTTTGTTCGTTAGTATTCATCAGCTTCCGCAGTTGAAACCACGCCTAGCATGCTGCTGGCTAAAAGCTGTTAGCATAAGACGTAACAAACAGGAAGACATGAAGTCTGATGTTACCATGCGCAGCAAGGCAGGAAACAGTATACCTTGCTCTCATAGGCTAGTTTGTTAGCCAATCTGAGTCCAGCAAATTCGAATAATGAATATGAACGAGCTGCTGCTCAAAGCCTGATGGAACCACCCGAAATTTGACGCAGACAGATTGAAAGGTCTGTTAATCAGTGTTTCCTGACGTTTTTTAGATATAAAACGTTTTATATTACTGGTTAATACTTAAGAAATAACCACAAAGTCCTGAAACTTGTATGAAATGGCCTCTTTTACAGAAAGCATAATGTCATTTAGGAAGATGTTCACTGCCCAGGCATAGTTGCCATGGTGATTCCACAGCCACAGTGACTTACGAGCAACACGCATGTTCACAGCGGTATGATTTAAGCAGACAACTCAAATTTATGGATGCACAAAAGGACTGGAAGGAATGTTCGAATTGAAAACAAAAGGAATCCAGTTACAATGAAGAGAAGATACTCGCTGGTTCAAGACGACTCACCCTGTTTTCATCGTAGATGATCTGGACGATGCTGCGATGCTTGTGCTCCACTGGGGGAGGGGTCACTGGCTTTTCTGGCTCCACTGGCTTAGCTGCTTCTTCCTCAAGTTGTTGCTAAAAGACAACATCAAAAATTTGTTGACACGTAATCAAGGACAAGAAATTTGTCAAAAACTGCAGAAAAGCAAATAAATCCAGAAGTTTTTGGAAGAATGCAGCGTGATATTGCATTTCAGTAAAGATGATCTAGTGCTTCGACATATATAAAACACGAGCCCCAGAAATGCTGAAAACTTCTTGAGCAACTGTCATGCACAGTATACAGAAAAGGGAAACCCAGTCTTACATAATGGGATTATTACATTATCCAGGCCACACAGTGTCCTTGGTGTTTTGGGTTTCCGCTGAAACAAAATTCATTTCTGGGTTACTCACCTGCTTTTTCTTCAGCTTTGAAATCTGCTGCTCTACTTTAGCGATCTCCCTGTCTACACGATCCATGCTCTGGATCAGCTCCTCCTTGGAGAGTTTAGAAGGTGAGGTGTCCTGTTCTTCCCCCATGTGTAGCGTTGACCCTCCTGGAGACGGAGACTCCCCTTTGACAGTGAACTGAGAGTCCTAATGTAAAAGAAAGGATGACTTATTAGACTTGTCAAAACAAGGAGATAAGTCTTGATTTGTTAGTGTACAGAAGAGGTGAGCCCCACCTTTTTGACCTCAATAGTGGCCCTTAAACTGTCCTGTATGGTGTGAGGCATAGGCAGCACAAGACCCCCAGCAGTGGGAGGGGTGCGCATGATGTGGCCTTCAGCAACAGTCTCCATGCGAGGGCGTTTAGGCTCCAACGCCTCATGGTCTGACTGGGCCGTGACGGAGTGAAACTGCTGCTCGTAACCATGACGTCTCTCTGGAGGCCTGAAGTCCAAAAGTAAACAAGAAACATGTTAGAAGTTAAAAAAAAAAGTGCATGTACAAGAAACAACTTTCAAAAACACACAAGACAATCTACAGTATTATCTGGACAATAAAAACATGTGATTTCTACACGATGGGTTAAAACTACCTTTCAGTGCCCGGGTGGAACTCAGACAGTAAAGACGGTCTCCTCCGACCCTGTGGGTCCTGCATGTGTGTACGATAGTCTGGGATGGAGAAATCCTGAAAGCAAGAAGAGCACAAACACTTAAAAGAGATCTGATTATTGACAAAACAGTTAAAAAGAGGGGTATCTGATCTATGGCCAGAAACTGTTTTGCTCCTCCCAAAAATAAAAACACACCAAAATCTTTCAGATTAATAGTTAAATCAAAGGTTTCAACAGCTGCATGAGCTTACGGCGTTTACACAGACTGATCATTTATGCTTCAGATACATAAACAAAGTAAATACCTCATGCAAATAACTAAAATAAAACATTGGACATCTGATTTTAACATCTATTAACTATGGTTGGGTGTGTGTTACTCCTTACAGACACAAACACACACCCTCGAACACCCCACACTAATTTCCTGTAAGACTGTAAACTTGATCAATTTAAAACAATGTTCCTAAAGAAACTCAATGGTTCTATTTTACAACCACACTGTCAATGGAAATATCACACAAGTTAATAAAGAGATTTAAAAACAAGCTGCATTTTCCTTTTTGCTTTAATTACAAGATTCATTTTAATCTAAAGGCAAGATGAAAAAATGTATTTAGCTTAAAATAAGATCAGAATATCACAGGATGTCTAATTTTAAAAGCAAAACAAAAAATAACAAAAAGAGGCAAGACTTCACCTCAAATGTATAATTACCAACCAGACACCAACTCAACTAACCTGGTCCACCATCTACACAAAAATTACGTGAGAGTATGGAAAAAATTTACCAATGAGAAACTTGTGATCCATCAGGTGCTGAAAATAAACCCGAGTCAAACATCAGAACTGGCTTTTACAAAAAAAACAGACCACAAAGCTGAACAATGCCTTCGCTGTGCACTTCATCCGACACCAGACATTCTGCTGAAGAACACGATAAACTGCTGAGCACTTTGGTTACCGTCTATATCGAAACATCGCTAACTGTATAAATGTTAAAAACATTTCTGTAATATTCTGAATCTGAATAAGTAGAGAAATATTATTTTGCGTGTTGTATTTGCTGTGTCTCTCATGTCTGTGAACATACTAACTTATGTCTTTTTTCTTCACTTATTTCCTACTAATTATTAGTGATGTGAATCTTACAAAAACAAAATTCAGAACAGATTGTCATGCATTGCTCGTAGGGGTGTAACGGTAATATGTTGAACCGTTCGGTTCGGTCCACTTGCGTACCGTTTCAGTTCATTTTTTTCATACATTTATTTTTAGTGTGATATTAAACGCAGCAGAAGTAAGTTTTGGACGCTGTATTGCGTGACGCACAGTGGAACTGCACAAACACATTGAAGTAAATACATGAGCTGAGGGGTGTAACAGAACATGCATTCATATGAACCGTTTCAGTACTGGACTGTTAGCATAGTGCAGATGTTGACCGATCTGATTACAGCTAGTTAGCAAGCTTGTTTTGCGCGTGGAGCATCTTCAGTGACGGACTGGAAGTTTGTTGTCAGCATCGGACTCCCATGTGAGGTTTTTTTTCCTCTAGCAGACGTCATGGCTGATGTAAACAAGCTGGAGCTTGAACACACTCCTTTATTTATAAGGTCTCCTGTTTGGTAAGTTAAACAATATTCTATTTTTTATTTTTATATGTTTTCTTATTTTTTAATGTTTCATTTTTATAAGAAAATATATAAACCATTGTTTGCAAAAGTTAAAAAAAAAAAAAAAAAAGCAATTATGGTTTGTTTTTTTCCACTTACTGTACCGAAAATGAACCGAACCGTGGACTCAAAACCGAACCGTGATTTTTGTGTACCGTTACACCCCTAATTGGTCGTGTTTGTAATACATATGACACCGCAGGTGTTCGTGATGTCATGAAGTCCACACATAGCAGGTCATCTGTGGGATTCAGCCACTTGTCTCTTCGTAAACTTGTGGTCTGAATTTCTTGTTGAAAAACTGACGTGACGCTGTGACAAACTCAGGCTCAATCATATCACCATGAATCTGAAGCTTCATTTTTCACAACGCTGTAGGAATAAAGATCATTTGAAATGAAAAAAGTGAAAGAATTATGTATCTGATTTATCTGTTCAGAGTTGAATGGACGTTTAGAGACATGGTGGAGTGTGAGCTGGTCAGGAGTTGGTAGCAGCTGCTGCTGCTCGACTTCTTTTATACACTGACACACTACAGAGGCCACTCCCTGATGAACAATACACACAGTGCATATGCTAGAAAATGTTTGGAAAACATCTTTTTACGTAACGATTCTTGAACATTTGGGATTGATTTGGAATTTTGATAAATGAAAATCATGATTTGGACATGAATATTTTTTTCTTTACTAATTATGTTGTTTTTCTGGTAATGTGCAATCAGTACAAGAAGAACCGTGAACCAGAGCAGAATTCCTTGTGTGTAACATACTGGACCACATAAACCGGGTTTCCTACAGGTTTCTTAAAGTCACATTCAAGTCTTTTTAAAGACCTTTTTAAGGACCTGCAGGAACTGTGAATAAGGCTGATTTTATTATCTATCAGATTTTGGGCAGATCACACTATAACCCTGTACAGCAGGGGTCTCAAACTCCAGGCCTCGAGGGCCACTATCCTGCATGTTTTACGCCGGGCTCACACTGCCTACGGAACGGCTTCGGTCCGGCTTCGGTGCGGTTTTTCCGCAAGCTACCACTCACATCTGCTCCAGATAGGGAGTGCGGCCAGCTCCGGTGCTGGGTGCGTAAAACGTCACCCGCGAGAACAGAAGTTCACGTGGGTTATCGTTTTGTCGGGACTTCACACGAGAACACGTCCATTATTTAGCAAATGTGTGAAAATGTGTTGTGCTGCAGGCTTTCGGGACCCTGTGTCACCGGGTGTGATGTAATGTTTACATTTCCTATTAGCGCGTGTGCTGTCTAAAAAGAAGAGTCAAGTTACAATTGTTCGTACACTCGTTTATTTTGAAAAAACACCGGATATTCAAGCCACACTTCCTGTATAGTTCGTCAGATTTCATCAAACTTGACGCGGAGTGACTCCGGCGTCCGGAAAAAATTGATCCTTGCGGATTCTTTCCGTAGTGCCGTACAGCCCCCGTAACCGGACCCGCACCGCACGGAGCTACTGTGAGCCTTCAAAAGGGATTTTAATCTAACGGAATACCTGCGGGGTCCGCACCGGACCGGATCCGGATGCAGTGTGAGCCCGGCGTTAGATGTTTCCCTGTTTCAACACACCTGATTCAAATCCTCTGTATTTCAACAAGTCCTGCAGAAGCCTGTTAATGACTTGTTCATTTGAATCAGGTGTGTTGAAGCAGGGAAACATCTAAAACATGCAGGATAGTGGCCCTCGAGGCCTGGAGTTTGAGACCCCTGCTGTACAGCATCTACTCAATAGCTGAAACAAATTTTATTTTTTTACTGAGGTAAAGTTATCAGTACAGTGCGATTACCAACCCCCCCCCTTAGATAAGATCTGAAAAAGCCACTGCAGTTTCAAGAGACATCTGAGAAGTCCTTCTTATCCAAACTATAAGCAAATAATCAAATGCTCAGAAAGACTCTGTTGACAGTTTTCTGCGAAAGTGAGATTCTATGAAACACGTCATCCAAGAATGGCAAACACACACAATCTCATATTTGGAAAAGACTATTAATGTACAACCAACAGGTGAGCCAGTATTAACAAACTGTACAGACCTGAGCTCATTATGACCAAACAATTATAATTAAATCTTTGTTAAGTGCTAAAAATCCTAATCGGATTTTTTTTAATCTTAAATATAAAAACATGAATTTAGTTAACAATACAGCTACCATAAGAAAGCCAGTCAGACCAGGAGCATCAGAATTAGTGACTTGGCTGCAGTATTATATAGTTTCATCACCAACAAACAAACAATCACAACAGTCTCTCAGACCATCACCTTTACACAGGAAAACATTTTAACCTGAGGAACCATCACGGGCAAAAAGGAGACACTCAGCGTCCTTTTCCTGGATCACATTCAGAAAAGTCTCCAGTAGCTGAGAGACATCCAATAAACTGACTAGATGTGATTTTATTAGTTCTAATCTTCTTTTTTAATTGTCTACTTTTATCAGTTTTATTCTCAAATAAATTCTCATGCATCAGCCAAACTAAAAATATAAGAGAAAAAGAGTTTAAATATTTTTCCCTCTATAGCAGGTCTGTTTTTTTTTTATTCAAACACATTTATTGTTAATACCAATTATGATTATAGAAATACATGACCAGGATCTCAGGACTGCTTGTCATTCTTGCACATGTACCACATTTCAGAATGACAAATATCAATCTCAATCACACACAATAAACTAACCTTTTCAATTCAACTGGCTGTTAAACAGGTGACAATATGCACTCACAGGTAACACAGGTATGTTCACCTGTTTAACTGCTTGAACCCAAATTGTTTTCAACCTCTTTCTAATCCTCTGGTTTGTTTTATAACTGCACTGTTGGTTTAAATACAAACATGACCATCAGCTCAAACAACAGTGTGCACAAGATGGTTTACCTGTTGGTGGCGTGCACCGCTGAAGGTGTACTGGACAGAGTGTGGTGGGTATCGGTTCTGCTCGCTACTGAAGCTCCCCTGGCTGGGGGGGAAGCCCGAGCTACTGGACATTCTAGCTCAGTGCAGGTGGGCTGCTGCTGCCTCAGAATGTTCAGCTAGACCATGTTTGGAGACAAAACCACCTGCAAACAAAAACGTATAAGAAATGTTCTCAGTCACAACGTAGAAACAAACAAAACACAAAAATTAGATTTCAATAAAAAGTTATAAGATTTTAAAAAGTTTTCAATTAAAAAAACAAATTTAGTTCAGAACTAACAAGGTGGTGACAGAAATACTGATGAACACACATGTTTAATATTTGAACAATAAAGTCGAAGATGTCCTCCATTTTGTCGCATCTTTTAACCAAGCAGGTGAACTGTTAATAAAACTGTGTGGAGATAGCAGTGGACTTCAGGAGGAGCCTCCACCCCGTCCCCCATTAGCAAACACACAGCTGTGTGTTTCTGTGGTAGACATGTTCAGGTTTCTGGGGATCAACATCCCCCAGGACTTGAACTGGACAGCCAACATAGAATTAATAACTAAGAAGGTCCAGCAGTTGAAGTTCCTGCAGCAGCTTGAGAAGTTTGGTGAACTTCTACAGAGCCGTTATGGAGTCTCTGCTGGTCCATCCCAGTCTGGTTTGGTTCTGCAACCAAGCTAGACAGAAACAGACTGCAGAGAACTATAAGGTCTGCAGAGAGAATTACTGGTGCTGATCTACCCTCCATCCAGGACCTGGACTCCTTCATCCAGGACCTGCACCCCTCCATCCGGGACCTGTACCCCTCCATCCGGGACCTGTACCCCTCCGTCCAGGACCTGTAATCCTCCATCCATGATCTGGACTCCAGAGTGAGGATAAGGGCAGGCAGCATCAGCAGGGACCTTCTCACCCAGGATCTCGCCTTTCTTCTCCCCTAAAGATCTACAGATCACTGAACACCAAAACCACCAGACCCAAGACCAGTTTCTTCCTCCAGACCATCATCATGTTAAACAAACATGTTTAACACCTTCATGAAGAAATAACTTCTTCTTTCATGGAAATAATTAGATTTTATCTGTATAAACAGCTTCAAACACTAATCAGACATTTATTATGGTGAATGATGCTGCTGAATGTGTCTGTTGTCTCTCTTCTATGTCTAATAATATTTACATGTCTGTCTGTAAGGACAAGTGGAAAAAGTGAACCAGAATCAAATTCCTTGTGTGTAATATACTTGGCCAATTAAACCTGATTCTGATAAAGTAAATGTTATCAATGAAGAATGAATTAAACAAACAGCTGTATCCATGTATGTTGCAACTGGACTTAATAATTTTACAAGTAGTAGTCACCATTTTACTCAGTGAAATAATAATTCGTCTCTCTCAGCTTGACACTAATAATGAACAAACATCAAACATATTCAACCAAGAAGCTTTGTATTAACATTTTAGCATTTCTAATAATTATATACATACTGATAACTCATAGTTACAACAGTTAGGGAAATTTGAAATGCAAACCCCGAGTTAAGCTGATAGAAAGACCTTGTTTGTAAAACCACAGCAGGCTCAAAACATAGCTGGCATCAGCTGTAACACAGGAAGTGTGTTCCTCATCAAATCGACTTTCTGTCTGCGTGTCGTTCAGATGGAGATACTATCAGAGAAAAGCTTTTATTCAGTCACACTACAGCTCTGAACCTGTTTGGAACTAATGTGACCTCAATCCCAACCTCTGGGATGACTTGGAGCAGAAACTGTGAGCCAGACTTTCTCATCAAACATCAGTGTCTGTGATGACAGTATCAGTTGAGCCTAACCTCTATTTTAACGTGATGATGCTCAACATTCTTCATGTACTTTGGCATCTTGAACAGCATCATTTAAAGAAGCCATTTCACACAAATTTCATGACTTTGTGGTTGTTTCTGAAGTATTAACCTGTAATATGAAACATTTTATATCAAAAAAATGTTGGGAAACACTGATTGACAGACCTTTCAATCTCTCTGCGTGAAGATTCGGTTGGCTTCGTCCGGCTTTGGGCAGCAACTCATTAATATTCATAATGCGAATTTGCTGGACTCTGATTGGCTAACAAACTAGCCTACGGGAGAACTCTGGTTTTATCGCCACCTGCGTTGCTTGAGAGATAAAAACTGAAAGAGAAGCTGATTTCAGCTATTTGAAGTCTGACAAAAAACAGTAGCACGCACTGTAAATTGTGCCGAAAACATGTTCCCACAAAGTCTGGAAATACAACAAACCTTTTTTATCACCTGAAGCAGTGCCACCCACTAGAACATGCTCAATCTTTGAATGAAAGCGCTAACCAGGGGAATCCCTGCGACGCAGCAACAGTCAATTGAGTCAGCTTTCTTCAGCGTATTACCATATGACAAAAAAGCTAAGAGACATAGCGACGTAGAAGCTACCTTTTGTGTAGTTTGCAATATTTGCCTTTATTTATCTGAAACTGAAGTCTCATGTTCCTTTAGTACATCTGCGCCGTTGAACTTATTATGGGAAATAAATGTCTAAATTAAAACAAGCCGCTGATAATTTCACATTTTACTTGTGAGCAACGGCACATTTAAATCTTACAAATATAGTTATTTGGCTTATATCGTGATATATATCGTTATCGCCTGAAATTAAAAAACATATCGTGATATGAAAAAATTTTATATCTTAGTTCTACTGTGCGGCCTTAAACACTTTCTTCTCCAACTGCAATCCTAGTTTATTTAAAAGGGAACACAGGATGTATAAAGAAAACAATCTTTTTTTTTTTTTTAAAGGAAAAATTATCAAACTTACATGACACCTTTACAAAAACTGCACACACACAACTGCAACAACACAAGTGAACACTTACATTTGGTTTAAAGATTTATAGATAAAACATCTAACCAAAGTTCACGTTTCTGCATGTTAAACATCTATTGATTTTGTCCAGGTATATTGTTTTAAAGGGAACGTGAGTTGTTTTAAAAAGTATTTATTAATAGTCAGATGTTTCTAATAACAGCACACCACTGAAATTAGGATTCAATAAATTACATCACTGCTATCACGGGATTGGAAAGACCTCCTCAATCCATTGATCACCGATTCGTCCACCGCTTCCCAAAGTTGGACCCCATTCATCGACATGAATATTTACTTGGTGACACATGATATATGGTTTATACGTGTAGTATATGTATTTTTGAAGACCGAGTCTGTGCACCAGAAACATGGGGCTTAAAGCCCCGCCTACTCACCTGCACAGAATTATGGAATTAAAAAGTATCAAATAACTAATTACAGTTAAACATAAGAAAAATGAACATCTGAACTGGCTGCAACAAATTAAGAACTACATTAATCAACAAAGAAATATCTGAGATGATTTTTCAACTTTTTTACTTAAAGAGGCCATTCCATTCTGGGGTTTCTGTGGAATATTTTAGCTCCACAGGTGTTCTTCCCTTCATAGTGGGTGTGAAAACAGGTCAACAGTTTTTATCTCTCGATAAAACTCGAGTTCTCCCGAGTTCGAACGGCCTGTATTTGTTTCGTCACAGCTTCTTTGCTCATTCATATTCATCAGCTCCCACAGTTGAAACCATGCCTAGCATGCTGCTGGCTAAAAGCTGTTAGCATAAACATGTATATAACCGGAAGAAACTATGTGTGCTGTTGCCATGCGCAGTAAGGCAGGAAAAAGTATGCTTTGCTCTCATACGCTAGTTTGTTAGCCAATCTGAGTCCAGCAAATTCGCATAATGAATATTAATGAGTTCCAGCCCAAAACTAGCCGAATCTTCACGCAGATAGATTGGCAGGTCTGTAAATCAGTGTTTCCTAATGTTTTTTAGATATAAAATGTTACATATTACAGGTTAATACTTAAGAAATACCCACAAAGTCATGGAATTTGTGTGAAATGGCCTCTTTCAGAAAATATACCGCATGGAGGGGTGGGACGTACAACTTGTAATGGAACCAGCCTCTGCTCATTAAATTTTGGTTTAAATTTATAATCCCAGTTCTAATTTATAAGTATCTTCACACCCCAATTGTGCAGCTACCATGAAAATGCTGTGTCCTAAGATGACCTCCAAAAATCCAATAAATTATTGAGAAAGTAGTGTTATCTTATGCCCTTTTTAAACTAGGTATTAGCAAATCTTTGAATGCTTCAACAAATAATAGTTGCAGTCACAAGTTTTTGACAAGTTCTTTTGTGAATAAGAAGCTGAACAGTTTGGTTTAGTAGGTCAAGAAGTATGACAAGACTAAAACAGTAAAAAACCAAAATGCTAAAAATAACACAGTCAACAATCTGTTGGTGCAACTCTATTATTCATTAAATGCTTCTATTTGAACATTTCTTTAACAAAATGAGACCTATTATTAGACATTTGTAAACAGAAGGAGTCATCACCAGACAGCTCACAAAGCACACTAATCAATGTAAAAGACTCCTTGCTGCCATTTTTCAGGTCACACTAAAAGATTTAAAAAATTACCAGCTTAAAGCTATTTGTCAAATCTAAGTGAAATAATGGAAGTATAAATGTTTAAAGAGGTCCTTCCATTAAAAACGTTTTTTCTGAGGTTTCTGTTGAATAATTAACTCCACAGGTGTTCTTACCTTCATAGTGGGTGTGAAAAAAGGTCAACAACTTCTCTTTCAGTTTTTATCTCTCAGACTACGCAGGTGGCCATAAAACCTGAGTTCTCCCAAGTTCGAATGGCCGGTACTTGTTTCGTCACAACTCCTTTGCTTGTTAGCATTCATCAGCTCCAGCAGTTGAAACCACGCCTAGCATGCTGCTGGCTAAAAGCTTTAGCGTAAGACGTAGCAAACAGGAAGAGAGAACGTCAGATGTTGCCATGTGCAGCAGGGCAGGAAACAGTATACCTTGCTCTCATAGGCTAGTTTGTTAGCCAATCAGAGGCCAGCAAATTTGAATAATTAATATGAACGAGCTGCTGCTCGAGGCCTGACGGAACCAGACGAATTTGGATGCGGACAGATTAAAAGGTCTATTAATCAGTAGCTACGTTTACATGCGCCAAATTTCCCCGATCTGATTAAAATCTTGGTCGATCGGAATTCCCAAATCCCTGTTTACATGGACACTAACTGAAATGATCTGATCATGCCATGAGTACACATGCACCAAGCACTCGATCAGGTTAAATGAGTTGAGCATGCGCACAGCGAGTTGTCTTTCCGGGGGAAGAAAAAAAAGTAAACAAACTCCGTCCTTTCTGCACGTCTTTCCCGCCCCATCGTGTGCTCGAGCTGACTCACGTTTTCCCCAATATGAACCTTCTGCGGGTGATTACCTTTATGTTTGGGTTTTTACTGGTCGCATTAACCAAGCTAGCGGCTGAATACATATTGCTACTGCTCCTCCGCCACAGGAGAGGAGAGCAGGATGACAGGATGACTGCACCAGCAGACCACTTCTGTTTACTTCCCGCTATGTTTTCTACTTGAGTCTGCGAAAGTGGAAAGACGTCACGCTGAAGTTGTACGCATGCGCAAATCACCCTTTCACCCTTTCTTTCCGAATGGGTGTATACATGCACGTCTATCCGAATGAAGATCGGACAAAACCACCCTTCTCGATCGGAAGTAAATTTCTTTCGGATCAGGCTGCATCGGATCAAAACATTCTGATTGACATGTTTACATGACGTCTTTTTTATCCGATTGGGCGTTTATTCCGATTAAATGTGCCCATGTAAACGTAGCTAGTGTTTCTATAGAACCAAATCAGTAATTCATTTAAATCAGGTGTGTTGAAGCTGGGAAACATTAGACCGACTGGCCTCCAGGACAGAGGTCTCAAGAACCAGCACTGGATACCACTGATGTAGTCAGTCTCAAGCTCTGCTATAAAACTATGTTGACATCACAACTCTTTTTCCCCATAATCAGTGTATAATCTGGTTCTAAATTTTATCCTCATATAAACATACACTCACCGGCCACTTTATTAGGTACACCATGCTAGTAACGGGTTGGACCCCCTTTTGCCTTCAGAAGTGCCTCAATTCTTCGTGGCATAGATTCAACAAGGTGCTGGAAGCATTCCTCAGAGAGTTTGGTCCATATTGACATGATGGCATCACACAGTTGGCGCAGATTTGTCGGCTGCACATCCATGATGCGAACCTCCCGTTCCACCACATCCCAAAGATGCTCTATTGGATTGAGATCTGGTGACTGTGGAGGCCATTTGAGTACAATGAACTCACTGTCATGTTCAAGAAACCAGTCCGAGATGATTCCAGCTTTATGACATGGCGCATTATCCTGCTGAAAGTAGCCATCAGAAGTTGGGTACATTGTGGTCATAAAGGGATGGACATGGTCAGCAACAATACTCAGGTAGGCTGTGGCGTTGTAACGATGCTCAATTGGTACCAAGGGGCCCAAAGAGTGCCAAGAAAATATTCCCCACACCATTACACCACCACCACCAGCCTGAACCGTTGATACAAGGCAGGATGGATCCATGCTTTCATGTTGTTGACGCCAAATTCTGACCCTACCATCCGAATGTCGCAGCAGAAATCGAGACTCATCAGACCAGGCAACGTTTTTCCAATCTTCTATTGTCCAATTTCGATGAGCTTGTGCAAATTGTAGCCTCAGTTTCCTGTTCTTAGCTGAAAGGAGTGGCACCCGGCGTGGTCTTCTGCTGCTGTAGCCCATCTGCCTCAAAGTTCGACGTACTGTGCGTTCAGAGATGCTCTTCTGCCTACCTTGGTTGTAACGAGTGGTTATTTGAGTCACTGTTGCCTTTCTATCAGCTCCAACCAGTCTGGCCATTCTCCTCTGACCTCTGGCATCAACAAGGCATTTCCGCCCACAGAACTGCCGCTCACTGGATATTTTTTCTTTTTCGGACCATTCTCTGTAAACCCTAGAGATGGTTGTGCGTGAAAATCTCAGTAGATCAGCAGTTTCTGAAATACTCAGACCAGCCATTCTGGCACCAACAACCATGCCACATTCAAAGTCACTCAAATCACCTTTCTTCCCCAAACTGATGCTCGGTTTGAACTGCAGGAGATTGTCTTGACCATGTGTACATGCCTAAATGCACTGAGTTGCCGCCATGTGATTGGCTGATTAGAAATTAAGTGTTAACGAGCAGTTGGACAGGTGTACCTAATAAAGTGGCCGGTGAGTGTACATATATGTATATACACACACACACACACACACACACACACACATACACACACAAATCTTTACTGCTCTGTTCCCTCAAAAATAGAAACAAAGCATTTCTGGAAAAAATAGGTTTGCAATCATCCCAAGAGCAAACATTCACAACCAAGAATAAAAAGATCCGAGGTCATGTATCTCAAACTGAACAAGGTGTGATGCTCCTTCAGGTTGTTGAGTCTGACCCTCATCTGGTCATGAGATCTGGATCCTGACTGCAGACGAGTTCAGCTTTAGAGATCTGGTGAGGAGATCCATCATCCAGGAGGAGCTTGAAGTAGAGACACTGCCTCTCCACATCAAAAGCAGTCAGCTGACATGGTACAAGCATCTGTTTAGGATGTCTCCTGGTTGCCTCCCCATGGAGGTTTTTCAGGCATGTCCCACTGGGAGGAGACCCCCAGGCAGGCCCAGAATTCACTGGAGGGAGTATATGGCCTTTTTGGCATAGGAACATCTGGGGATCCCCAGGAGGAGCTGGAGAGTGTTGCTGGGATGAGGGAGGTCTGGGTTTCCATCCTGAACCTGTTGCCCCTGAGACCTGACATTGGATAAGTGGGAGAATTAAAAAAAAATGGTGAAGGTGGTCCCAATTTTTCAACGTGGACTGAAGAATGTGTTCCAACTATATGGGGGGGGGGGGGGGGTGTCACAGTTCTCAGCCTTCTCAGTTTATATTAGGATGTTGGAAAGGAGGCTCTGACTGATCTTTGAACCTTAAATTCAGAAGCAGCAGTGTAGTTTTTGCCCTGGTTGTGGAACAGTGGACCTGATCTTTACTCTCACCAAGTCACTGGGGGGGTCATAGGAGTTTGGCTCTTTGGTCCACATGCATTTTGTTGACTTGGAGAAGGCTTACGACCAGGTCCCCTGGGGGTTTCTGTGGGTGGTGCTGTTGGAGTACAGGGTCCAAGGCCTGCTTTTGCAGGCTATCAAGTCCCTGTACAACCTTAAGAGTGACAGCAGGATGGAGCAGGAAATGAATCAGACAGACTGGTGCTTAGTCCTCAGTGATGAAAATGCTGAACTGAAAGGCAAAGCTCTCGATTTACTGCTCTGTCTATGTTCTTCTGACCCTCATCTGGATTTTGACCAAAAGAATGAGATCCTGGATACAAGCAGCTGAAAAAAACATTGTTATCCTTTACTTTTAAAGTCATGTCCAATCCCAGTAATCTGGTATAACCTTTGAGATGTGACCTGATCTTGGCCTCTTGCTTGTTTCTGTTTCACCAACTTTCTAAACAACCTCTAATCTAGACACATTGAAAGTTATGTATTTTTTAGTCTTCTCTTTCGTAATTTTTTAAGTGTAATGTAAGTGTTTATGTATTTTTTCTGGGGATTCTGGATTTTTCTAATATAACATTTTTTCCACTGCATCAATATGTGTCAGGTTAAATTATGAATAAAAATATATCCTGGTAGGTTTAGGTACAATTCACAAAACTTAAATGCACATCGGTAAAAAAAAAAACTAAATCTGTAAATATTGCAGCTATGTGATCATTTAACATCATCTTGTCATCTGGACGCTACTGGATTTATGGCTTATTATTTTGGGGGATGGGATCATTTCCACAACTGGCAGCATCTTCGGAAACGTCCACAGCAGACGTCGACCTAAATAGAAACGCTATTTGAACACTTCACCATGCTATACTGACATTTAAGATGTTGTAGATCGCAGATTAACCCAGCCTATATTTCACCTTTCACCATTCTCAACCACGTCGCCATCTTGCAAGGCAGATTTTCAGCGTACTCGTTTAAACAGTGATAATTAAACTCGTCGATGAGCTGTTTTAAAACTATTTGTACCTACCGCATATTTAAAGTATGTGGAGATGGAGAAAGAGAATATCCATAGGAGAAAATCCGTGTGAATAGTTGGTTGTAAATCCGCGGGTTGTGAGCTGTGAACGACTGGCAGACTAAAGACTGCGCCGCATTTTGTCGGTCGATGTCCTAACAGCGAAAAATAAACCTTCTCAGCAAAAGTGAATTTCAAGTAATAAAAAAACAATTACAGTCAAGAAATAATATAATTTGTTTAGATAAATATATTAAAATCCTAAAGTTTTATTTTTGTTAAAGAATTTTAAAACATACAACTATATTTTTATATATCAGCCAGGAAATTGGGGTGTAACAACTAAATCTTTCCCTCAAACGCGCAGGGAAAATAATTTTTTCTTTTAAAAACACAAATTATAGTGATCTTTTTCAGTTAGATTCGAAGTTTTTTATAATTATCTACAATTGTATATTATCAAATTAACTAATTTTCTTGTAACGAAAGTTGATTAAGGTTAGAACCAGGAAGATACAAATGTGAATGAAGTCGTGTAAACAAAAGAAGTGAAGCAGTTAATATGAGCAAAGTCAAAGCAGTAAATGCTCATAATTGTTAACTTAAATATTTTTTCATGTTACAGAAAAGAAGCAGCGCTCCACACTTTTTACATCCGGAACTATTTGCACATGTGAGTTCCATACTTACACGGATTCATTACGGTGGCGGTCAAAACAATGTCTCTTTACCTGATTTCCTTCGTAATTTTGTTCTACTTATTTTTTCTGAAATTGATTTGGAATCGATCCCAGTACAGTTTGATGGACTCGCTGAAACGTGTGATGAGGATTTTGTCGGATAGAGAAACAAACATTAGAGCTTTGGTTGTAACTGCGCATCCAGACGATGAATGCATGTTTTTCGCGCCAACGATCTTACGACTCGTTGAATTAAAAGCCATCGTTCATGTTCTGTGTTTATCTGAAGGTACAGTGACAAACCCCTCATGTAGTTTCAGATTTGGTTAAATCAGTCATTGAGCTAAATATTTGAGTTGTTTCACAGAGCAACATTCGTTTTGAAGCATAAAAGAAGCTGAAAACATGATTACACTCATAGTGAGAAGTTAAAGATTAATTAGATTAATCTATTGAGCATTAAAAAACAAAAACGTTTCGTTTAGTGATGTAACATCTGTCTTTTATTACATCTCTGCTCTGTTCATTCATTCACATAATAAACATGAGTCACGTCATGTGTCACCGTCTTTACAACCACAAATAACAAAAGCTGTATTTTTTATGTAATTTAATTATTCCAGTAGTTAAAATGTGCTCCCTCTTAATGACCAGTTAGTAACATGATACAGAAGAAGTTAAACATAAGTAACTTGTAGGTTTAGTAAACTTTTATCGTTGAGCTTAATAAGCTTCAGCAATAGCGGCTAGAGGGGTAAAAACTAAAAACAGAAATAATTGATCCCTTTTGACATCTTTTCAGGGCTACGTTTAATTAGATCCAACTGAACAGATACAGGAAAAGATTTTAAGATGATTGTATCACTAAACTAATTTACAAATTTGAGATCAGAGAGAACTTAAACATTTTTTTTATTTAACTGTGTTGTATTAAATGTGTTCTTCACCTATTGCACAGGAAACTACTACAATCAAGGAGCTCATAGAAGACAAGAACTTCTGAACAGCTGTGCCGTGTTGGGGATCCCAGCCTCCAGAATCACCATAATAAACCACAAGTGAGCTCCTGTGACATAAATGACAACAGATTTCAATTGCTGTCACATAAAAACAAACACAGGATGAAATTAATATTTGTTTTCTTTAGCCTGAGGTTTGATCTTACAATGTTCGCCTTTATGAACCCTCCTGACTCTTCCTTCCCACGCAAACTCTGTCAAAACACTCTGAGCTGATCAAAAATCTGTTTGTTTTAGGCAATATTTGAGTTAAAACTAATTGACCTTTTACTGTGTGCTGAAGTGAACAATCTTTTAATACATCAGTGTCTCTATAATAGATTTGGGAATAAAGTTTGAATGCTTTATAAGGAATTTTCATGTGAAAAATCTTTGAGAGAATAATATTTACATCAAACAGCTTAGCTCGGAGATAAAAGACATAAAATTACAGAGTCCAGATAGGTTAAATATTTTCTGCCATTTGTCAAATTAAACATTTGATTTCTCTTAGAGATATTCTGAGTTTCTTAGAAACTCTGTGCTTCCGTCACGCAAGTCTCACCGGCTCATCAGGAGAGCTGGATGAACTCTGACACTAACCTGGAACTCAGCTGGCAGTATGCCCAGACTATCGGCCCTGAAGATCGTAGTTTGTGTTTAAACACAAACTCCACCATTTTATCTTCTTGTGCACAAAGAATAAAGTTGAACTTTGCTTTTGGAGCTGTCTGCACTTCTGCTGAACTGGAGTGTGGCCCATTTTCCCTTTTCTTGTTTGTCTAAAACACACCTAATCAGCATTTTGAGAAGCCCACACACACGTGCGCGCACACACACACAGACAGTCCCCCTGCCACCATTATATCCCTCCTCCTCATGTCCACATCAGCTTAAGTCAACTGCCAAGAACTGTGGGATGTGGGTGACATTTCAGGGGGTCCTCCATGCCGTACCAGAGGTAGCATAAACCGAACATGTTGTAGGGACTGAGAAACCTGTCAGGATTGAAGGCATAATAGATAGAAAATACACATCACAAGCATCAAATCCTAGATCAATATCTGTAAATATAAGTTTTAAAGCAGCTACAGGCAAACACACACTAAACACGTGTTCTTAAAATGTAATGTAATTTACACAAGAGTACACATAAAGAGTTACCAACCACACTCTGTGTTATATAGTAAACCAAAGTTCTATTCCATATATTCATAATAAAATAAGAATATTGAAATGATTCGAACATCAGACCATGCAGAGAATTTAAACACTAAAGCTTCTTGTTCAATCACTTGTTATTTTCAAAGTGGAAAATGTGGAATCTTTGTAAGAATATGTTGGTTTTGGGGTTTACACACTCAGCTCGTACGGTCCTGATGACTGTAGGTAACAGACTGTAGTTGTAATGCAGATCTTTAGCCAACAGCTTCTGTGTAAAGTTGTTGAATATGCCAACAAATCAAAGGAGTTGTTCGCCAGAGGAGCTGACCCTCTAAATGTGACGCAACCAAAGGAGAAAACCAGAAATGTTTCAGATCCAAATATTTGCCTTGAACTTGGCAGCTGAGCAGGTATCTATTTGTTATGTAAACATTAAACAGGGCAGGTGCCGTGTGGTGAAAAATGCTGATGTGCTTCATTGTGTTGTTGAGGGTTGGTCTTATTGTGGCTTATGCGTCATGACGACAGAGCTCGGTGAGACTCACTCACCGGCAGCTAGAGAGTCGTTCTCCAAGATGGCAGCAATAACGTGTATTCATTTTTTAAATTGGAATGTCAAGGCTCACCCAATAGGGCAGCTGTGTTGACAGTATCTGGGGGCCCAGAGCATGGTGGGGCCCCTTGCCATCATATTCAATCTGAGCATGCTCTGCTGCCTCTCTGCTTGCTTAAGCTTGACCTCTTTCTGCTCCCAGAACTCGATTATAGCTGCTCATTTCACAAATCCCACCCTCGCACCTTTTCATTGTACCACTGTCTGTCAGATTGAACCACAGCTTTGCTCTGTCTCGCCAAATTCACTGAAGTCTGACTTGAACTATTGTTCTGTCCCAATTGGCCCAGAAAATCTTCTGTCATAAGTAAATTCCAGACTGAGAGCTTTTTGTTTCTAATTAGATTAGTGTAAATCTCTACACAGGTAATCATCGAGCGCAGTGATACTTTTCTTTTACAGGTAGTTTAAATGTACATTGATTAGTGGTAAAAATATAAATGACTAATTCCTGCAGTAAACAGTGGTGAGATGTTTCAGCTCTGGCTCTGACTGTAGCTACTGTCAGCACCACACTGGCCTCTGTGCAGCCAAACTGTTGCTTTTCTTTCCACTTCTTTTCCCATATAGAACAAAGTGGCATTTTGTTGCATTATAATCTTGTTTTTTTTCTTTCCTAAGCAGCTAACTTTATTCCTGTGGTTATTATTTCATTTCTTACCTCAGCTTGTTTGATTTGTGGTTAAAACGTGCTGCCATAAGTGGCTGTAAAAAATGAAACAACCTGTGTCAGTTGCCATGGTAACTCCAGCTGCAGCTGCCTGGATGCAGCGGCTCATTGTGGGCATGCTGTCGGCATGCAGTGATGCCACTCCGGCGATCACAGCAGGACATATTATCTGACTATGTGGACAGAAATCCTGATGGTTCACTGGCTTGTGGTCCATGTGACCAGACTATACAAGCCCATTCTCACACACGCACACAATCATTTTACTGGGTTAAAGTTCAACAACTGCATACAGATGCCTGCAAGCAATTAGACATCCACATGCAATGCTACAAAGAGGATCTGGGGAGGTTACTTTCGGACATTTGGCACTGTTGCCATGGCAAAGTTGCCCCTCAGCTTGCATCCTGCTTGAGAAAGGTCAGGTGTCTTGTATCCTGTTCATTTTTCTTATTCTTTTCTTTCTCCTCCATTCAGGCTTGTTTTCAGCAACAATTGTCAAGCTGTACAGATTAATCTATAAAAAGATAAACTGAAAAGAAATCTGGTCTCAAATTTGTATCTTAAAACACTTAATTTAAAGAATTATTAATGTACTTGTTCTACATCCTCATCAACTTTTTATTGTTGTTTTATTAGTGTTCAGATTAATGACAGGTGTACATTAAGATTACAGATTTGGACCTTTTGTATTAAGGGCAGCACGTGCTGCTTTGAATCTGTGCTATTTTAGATTTCTATCCTTCTCCCAGAACTTTTGCACACAGTTAAACACACAGTCAACCTTCATGTAGGTTACTGGTATCATGGTGCCAGATCAGTGCTTTCATTTCATGACAGACAGTTTTAACCGATCTCTGAACCCTCAGTCCTTGTGGCATTTTGAGCCCGACTAAAACCCCTACCCCTCCCATCGAAGCCTAACATTACAGGCAGCCAATAGGTTTGTTCTAATCCATCACTTCCCCCCATGAGATCAACCGTTCAGGCTCATTGTTGGCAACAAAAGGTACAGAGGCAACTGCTGACACAAGGCCACACCTACACATCATGCACTCGTGGTATCTGAGCTGCAGCTTACCCTGAAGTCACTGATCTTTTTTATTTTTTTTAAGTTTTTTCGTCAAGTCTATCTATGAACTGTCAGACAAATTCAGCACATCTCTCTTGAGTTAAAAGTGTTGTGAAACAACAGAATGCAATACTAAAAAATTGTACATCTGGAACAAAAACATGAGATATACTGTATGCATGTTTAGTAGGTCAAGAGTGGGCTGGCCAAATGTGATGTTTGGTGTGTGCTTTGTGTCACCTTCAGGTTGTAGTTTCAGATGAAGGGGAAGCTACTGGCCTTCTGACCCTTAACCTCTGAACTCTGCAGGAACCATTCATCTCTTCATCCTACAAAAGCTGGTTTAATTGTGCTGGACTGAATCTGCACTTTCAGAAATTGAAAAGAATAACATTTATCAAGTTTCAGAACGTCACAAATAAGATACAATGAACTTGTGTCTATAAAGAAGGCATTAATTAATAATCACTGGTTAAATATGTGTCTCTTTGTGTTACTCAGAAACCTTCCAGATGATCCCAAAGCAGAGTGGAGCATCTCGTTAGTCTCGTCTGTGGTAGTGAAGCATGTGACAGCTCACTCCATCAACATGGTATGTTCATCTGTTTGTGAAGTTGTTTCTGTCATTTCCTGTTTGGCACAAACACACTATTTCCCAGTCATTATGTGTCAAACATCTGTGCATTGTTTCTTATTATTTATCTTTGTTTTAGCACCACAGCTTCCTTGTGCATCATCTCAGTTTGACTGTGGTCTGTGGAATAATCTTCTTCAGCCGCCGTCTCTTTAAATCCAACCCACGCTGGATTGTTAGCCTCCAGAGAAACAGTTTCATCTGCAGCAGAAACTTTTCATTCAACTTCGGCGTTTGCTCAGAGATTCTTATCACACGCAGCTCTGTTCTGTACTATTAGCTAATGAAAATATGACAAATTTAGAACCAATAATGTTCTTTCCCCATTTTATTTATTTGTTTCAACAACAGAAATCAAGAGCAAAATATACTCTTTTATGATAGATGTTGGAACAATACTTTTAGGTCTTAAGCTGCTGGTTTCCCTTTGTTGTCAAATACAACAAACAAACACACCATCTCCTCCCATCCTGTCAAGCCCAGCTGCAAAAAATATCTAATCTGAAAGTGTTCTAGAGAATCATGTTATTTACACAGGAGGAAATATCTGAAAAAAAGAGAAATCAAGACAAGAATCAACACAGAAATTTCAAATAAGAACCAGTTTATTTCTGAAAACGAATGGTCCGTAATCTCACACATTGTTCATGATTCCCCTAAATAAACAAAAATAGAAGCTTAAACTTTATCAGCACATAGTGGTGGTAGAATGAAGCTCAACACGCTGGCTCAGTTATGTGCTCATTTTTCTCCCTCTGACCTGATTTTGTTCCCCACTTGTTTCCTCCTCTGGCGTTCACGTCTGCACACAGAAAAATGATTTAAATTCTGTATCTGTGTGTCAACCACAGATACAACCCTGCATCTTTTCTTTTCATTGCCTCAGTATATTTCAGCTTGTTTATAGACAGTGCAGTTCTTGCTTTTCACCAATTCGTGAGATATTTTCTTGTTTCAGGTGTTAACCTTTGATGGAAGAGGAGTGAGTGGCCATGCCAATCACGTAGCCATTCATAAAGCTGTCAGGTAAAGTCTGGACTGAAAGACTCTGACATCAGGGTATTTTAATTCAACAGGTCCTCGGGGTATTATGTAGCTAAAAGACTGAAGCCAGGCCACTCCATACACTTTCCAGGAAAATGCAGAAATTCTGGACTCACAACAACAACCACCTCTCCAATTGTCTGTCCACAAAGACACATACGCATCATGTTTTTCAGAGCTGCTCTGTTACATAGCTGAGAGGTCATCCAAACAGAGTTCTGCGAGGCACTGGGCTCTGCTCCCAGTGAGCAGCCGTAAATCCTGTCCCCAAAGTGGCGAGGAGGGACGGCCGCTACCTCCAGTTTGGAGAGGCTGCCCTTGATCAGACTGTTGGTTTAAAGAAATGTGTTTGAGAAGCAAACATCAGGATCCCTGATGCAACTTAAGTGCAGCTCTATCAGGCTGTTTTCTATCTGTAACAGCTTTCTGTTTCCATGTAAGTCTTAGTTGTTTATGCCAAATCCAATCTCGTGATTCCCATCAGGCTGGAGCCCAGAGGGACTGTGTGCTGCTTCTACAGTGCCCTGCATCTCTATGGGGTTTTTGTTTTTTTGTGTGTGTGTGTGGGGGGGGTCAACAACTAGTGCATGTTGAAACTCCAAGCTAGAGGAAAGCTTGAACACTGCTTCCAATGACAATAAGCAAGAAATAATAACCTGTTATTTGCTCCTAGTTGTTGTGATGTTTAACAGAAGATTTAATGATCACACCAAGCTCCTTTTATTTTCTCACAGACATCTGGCTTCCACTGGAGAGGTCCCCGACGGTAGGTAGAGAATTTAAGTTGATATTCTGGGATGATGAAACTAAGACATTTTATTTTGATGATCTTATTGAATGTTGTTTTGAAACCGTCCCCGCAGAAACAGACTCCTTGTGGTTATGTTGTTATTCTTTGGCGCCCTCTGCTGTTCAAACGAGTTGTGATCTGCTGGTGAAAGCCTAAACCAGTTAAAAATGATCAGCTGCAGAAAATATGTGCCTTCGATGGTTTCATGGTTAATGTTTACTTGTTTTCAGTTTTTTTATCACTGACTGATCATCCTAGGCACATTTCTTTTTATTTCATTTTCCTTGAAAACATCTTACAATAGGGATTTTTATAAAACAACTGAAATGAAAGGTAGGACAAAACATAATGGCAGGCTCACTGCAGTTAAAAACTAAATTACAGGCTGCAGAAAAAAAAATATGTGGGCCCTAAACAGTTGCACTGTGCATCTTAGATGTATTCTAATTATTTACTGGGGCCTTTAAAACACACACTGTGTTCAACATGTCATCAAGGTTTGCTAATGCTGTTGAGTAAAAGAGTGTTTGAAAGTCTGTAGTTTGTGATATACACCAAAGTACAGCCACACCAGACTTCTCCTGTTCTTCTGTAAATATAAAAACAACCTTAGCAGATTACACGTGCAGCAGTCTGTAGCTGTCTGACCACAGCTGACTGACTCTGTCTTTACTGCCAGGCTGCGTGTTGCTGTCGCTGGTGACCGTTGGCCTTCTCAGGAAGTACATCTCCTTCCTGGAGCTCCCTGTCAGCTGGCTTCTCCCCTCACATCTCCACTGTATTATTGGCTCACAGGGCTACAAGCAAGCCAAAGTAAGTTTACTGGCAACACACACCGCTGGCTATTTTTAGAAAGTAGATTACACTGTAATATGAAAGGCAAGAAATAAAATTAGCTGAGCTGTTTTAGGGTGGAACATAAAGTCATGGATTCAACTAATGAGGAGTTGTTGTTCTTTTTTTACACTTATACTTTAGATTTTTTTAGAGTTTTGTCAGGTATGATTTATAGTATCTCTTAAATGTCTCCACCCTCCCCTGCTCTCCCCCAGGCCGCCATGCTGTGTCATCGCACTCAGCTCTTGTGGTTCCGGTATATCTACATCTTCTTTTCTCGGTACATGTTCATAAACACGTTCCAAGAGATTCCACAGGGACCAAAGAACCTGAAGGTCTACTGAAAGTTCGTCTCATCCTGACATGCAGTTTGTTGAACGTCCAGTCTTTCTTTGTGCACTGATAGGACAGAGTTTAGAAGCTGTTCGCTGGTTTTTCTGATCTTTTGTTGACTTTGGAAGCCAGAATGGTTTTAAGGACACTTTCCAGAAAGAAAACAAACAGTTTGTTTTACACTGAATAATTGATTTTCTTTTTGTGACATAAAGAATTGTATTGTTATCAACCTGAACACTGTAAAAACAGCACTATTGTACATAAATTCTAATGAGATTCTTATTAAAGAAAAGTTTGAGTGGTGTCTCCCAGTACTGTTATTTTTGCTGTATGTCCTCTTCAGGTTTAGACATGTCTCTGATGGTCTTGTGAGTTTGCATGGATTCCTCCCACCTCTCACCACAAAACTTCTCCACTGTCACACTGCGCACAGTACCTGGATCCAAGCAGTGCGGAGCAACACCTGNAAATGCAGAAATTCTGGACTCACAACAACAACCACCTCTCCAATTGTCTGTCCACAAAGACACATACGCATCATGTTTTTCAGAGCTGCTCTGTTACATAGATGAGAGGTCATCCAAACAGAGTTCTGCGAGGCACTGGGCTCTGCTCCCAGTGAGCAGCCGTAAATCCTGTCCCCAAAGTGGCGAGGAGGGACGGCCGCTACCTCCAGTTTGGAGAGGCTGCCCTAGATCAGACTGTTGGTTTAAAGAAATGTGTTTGAGAAGCAAACATCAGGATCCCTGATGCAACTTAAGTGCAGCTCTATCAGGCTGTTTTCTATCTGTAACAGCTTTCTGTTTCCATGTAAGTCTTAGTTGTTTATGCCAAATCCAATCTCGTGATTCCCATCAGGCTGGAGCCCAGAGGGACTGTGTGCTGCTTCTACAGTGCCCTGCATCTCTATGGGGTTTTTGTTTTTTTGTGTGTGTGTGTGGGGGGGTCAACAACTAGTGCAGGCATCTCCAACCCTGGTCCTCGAGAGCTACTGTCCAGGAGGTTTTAGATGCATCCCTGCTCCAACACAGCTGAATCAAATGAATGACTCATTAGCAGGCCTTTGCTAAACTTGATGACTTGCTGAGGAGGTATTTCAGTTAATTGATTCAGCTGTGTTGGAGCAGGGACACATCTAAAACCTCCTGGACAGTAGCTCTCGAGGACCAGGGTTGGAGATGCCTGAACTAGTGCATGTTGAAACTCCAAGCTAGAGGAAAGCTTGAACACTGCTTCCAATGACAATAAGCAAGAAATTATAACCTGTTATTTGCTCCTAGTTGTTGTGATGTTTAACAGAAGATTTAATGATCACACCAAGCTCCTTTTATTTTCTCACAGACATCTGGCTTCCACTGGAGAGGTCCCCGACGGTAGGTAGAGAATTTAAGTTGATATTCTGGGATGATGAAACTAAGACATTTTATTTTGATGATCTTATTGAATGTTGTTTTGAAACCGTCCCCGCAGAAACAGACTCCTTGTGGTTATGTTGTTATTCTTTGGCGCCCTCTGCTGTTCAAACGAGTTGTGATCTGCTGGTGAAAGCCTAAACCAGTTAAAAATGATCAGCTGCAGAAAATATGTGCCTTCGATGGTTTCATGGTTAATGTTTACTTGTTTTCAGTTTTTTTATCACTGACTGATCATCCTAGGTACATTTCTTTTTATTTCATTTTCCTTGAAAACATCTTACAATAGGGATTTTTATAAAACAACTGAAATGAAAGGTAGGACAAAACATAATGGCAGGCTCACTGCAGTTAAAAACTAAATTACAGGCTGCAGAAAAAAAAATATGTGGGCCCTAAACAGTTGCACTGTGCATCTTAGATGTATTCTAATTATTTACTGGGGCCTTTAAAACACACACTGTGTTCAACATGTCATCAAGGTTTGCTAATGCTGTTGAGTAAAAGAGTGTTTGAAAGTCTGTAGTTTGTGATATACACCAAAGTACAGCCACACCAGACTTCTCCTGTTCTTCTGTAAATATAAAAACAACCTTAGCAGATTACACGTGCAGCAGTCTGTAGCTGTCTGACCACAGCTGACTGACTCTGTCTTTACTGCCAGGCTGCGTGTTGCTGTCGCTGGTGACCGTTGGCCTTCTCAGGAAGTACATCTCCTTCCTGGAGCTCCCTGTCAGCTGGCTTCTCCCCTCACATCTCCACTGTATTATTGGCTCACAGGGCTACAAGCAAGCCAAAGTAAGTTTACTGGCAACACACACCGCTGGCTATTTTTAGAAAGTAGATTACACTGTAATATGAAAGGCAAGAAATAAAATTAGCTGAGCTGTTTTAGGGTGGAACATAAAGTCATGGATTCAACTAATGAGGAGTTGTTGTTCTTTTTTTACACTTATACTTTAGATTTTTTTAGAGTTTTGTCAGGTATGATTTATAGTATCTCTTAAATGTCTCCACCCTCCCCTGCTCTCCCCCAGGCCGCCATGCTGTGTCATCGCACTCAGCTCTTGTGGTTCCGGTATATCTACATCTTCTTTTCTCGGTACATGTTCATAAACACGTTCCAAGAGATTCCACAGGGACCAAAGAACCTGAAGGTCTACTGAAAGTTCGTCTCATCCTGACATGCAGTTTGTTGAACGTCCAGTCTTTCTTTGTGCACTGATAGGACAGAGTTTAGAAGCTGTTCGCTGGTTTTTCTGATCTTTTGTTGACTTTGGAAGCCAGAATGGTTTTAAGGACACTTTCCAGAAAGAAAACAAACAGTTTGTTTTACACTGAATAATTGATTTTCTTTTTGTGACATAAAGAATTGTATTGTTATCAACCTGAACACTGTAAAAACAGCACTATTGTACATAAATTCTAATGAGATTCTTATTAAAGAAAAGTTTGAGTGGTGTCTCCCAGTACTGTTATTTTTGCTGTATGTCCTCTTCAGGTTTAGACATGTCTCTGATGGTCTTGTGAGTTTGCATGGATTCCTCCCACCTCTCACCACAAAACTTCTCCACTGTCACACTGCGCACAGTACCTGGATCCAAGCAGTGCGGAGCAACACCTGATGAGGAAACAAAGAGAAAAACAAAGAACATTCCATTGATTTACATCTGAACAAAGAAAGTCTGGTTTTACCAGGTTGGGAACACCTGACTTCTGGTTTCTGGGTAGTTTCCTGCAGTGTCAGGCCTCACAGTGATGCAGTAAAAAAGCAAACTGGTTCAGTTAGTTTGCAGTAAACACATCTGTGTGGTGAATTGTGAGGTCATACC
>SSNP01000020.1:985719-1005749 GCA_006937955.1 Pachypanchax playfairii | reverse complement strand
TTTTTTTTTTTTTTTTTTTTTTTTTTTTTTTTTTTTCTTCTAATAAAGACACTATTGTTCACTATTAAAAGGGATTATTTCTTATCCTGACCTCTGACTGTATTTTTCTGTCAAGTTTTTAAAACTCGGGTGACATACTCTCATTTCTGCTCAACACCAGCAAGACTTCATATAAGTTGACTAGATTCAAACATTGTACTGAGTCGTGTTTATTTTGATAAAGGTATTTTCATTTTATAAAGACTTTGAGGAAACTATCTGATAGTCCAGTTTAAAGTTTAGCTGTTCGGATGTTTAAAGTTAACCCAAAAGACGAGTTTAAACATTTTTATAATATAAATGTGCGCAAAATTTACAGGGGTGTACGTGTCTCTTTCTGCAGTTACTTTTTTACCCCAGCAGATGGCAAGATTTCCTCCCACACCCTTCTACCAGAGAGTTCAGACATTCATTTTACGGTTTAGGTTTGTTTTTCACCTTTTGGAAACAAATGTAATTTAATATTAGCTGTTTGAATCGAGTCTTTGGAATTTTATTATCTGAACCTGTGGTGAGGGACCTACTTTTTCAGTCACTTCTCCTGCCCAGTGCCAGGGATCTGAATAAACCACTGCTGCAGCTATTCCCCCTTTCCAACAGAGGGCTGCTGTAATTTTTATTGGTCAGTAGAAGGCGTCTGATTAACTTACTGCTTGCAGTCTGCTGCCCAACAGAGGGTGACTGAATGACCCACTAGTACAATTACCTCTCTTGCCCAGCAGATGGCGCCATTTTACCCTCCAACCAAGCGTTTAGACGTTAATTTCAGGCTTTTAGATGAATTGTTTTCACCTTTTGGAAACAAAAATGAGATTCAACATTAGCTGTTAGAATCAAGTTTAAAGAATTTGAATTTTATCTGAACCTGTGGTGAATGACTTACTCCTTCAGTTACCTCTGTTGTCCAGCGGAGGGCGACTGAATGACCCATTATTGCAGTTACTTCAAATGACCAGCAGATGGCGCCCTTTCACCCTCCAACCAAGTGTTTAGACAATAATTTCATGCTTTTAGTTTTAGATTGTTTTCAACTTTTTTGAAACCAAAATACAATTTATAATTAGCCGTCGGAATCAAGTGGAAAGAATTTGAATTTTATCTGAACCTATGGTGAATGACCCACTGCTGCAGTTATTTCTGCCCAGCGCCAGGCGTCTCAAAGACCCTGAAATACTGCTGTAACTTCTGCTGCCCAGCACAGGGCGTTTAAAGACACAGTGCTGCAGTTACTTTTGTTGTCCAGCAGAGGGTGTTGGAATCAAGTGTCTAGAACAGGGCTATTCAAATCCAGGCCTCAAGGGCAAGTATACTGCATGTTTTAGGTCTTTCCCTGATTCAACACACTGGAATCAAATGGCTCGTTAGCAGGCCTCAGAAGAACTTTGCCATGCTGAGGAGGAAGTTGGAAAATTTGAATCAGCTGTGTTGGAGCAGAGACACATCTAAAATGTTTAGGGCACCAGCCCTTGAGCCCTGGCCTAGAATTTGAATTTTATCTGAACCGTGGCGAATGACCCACTGCTGCAGTTACTTCTGCTGCCCAGCACAGGGCGTCTGAATCATAGACACATAGACATGTATATAAACACTAGATACCTCGTGAGGGCATTTCAGGCGGCCATCTTGCTACAGGGAAGCTCTCTGGCAGACTGTGTTGTAGTGGATAGAAGGTAAGTGATCTGCACCAACATAATCAGACTTAGCTCACTGAAATCTTGACGGATTTTAAAATGGTTTTATGGTTTACAAACGTTTTTAACGTGACTATAATTCTTTTCTTAAAAAAAAAAAAAAAACGACTTAACCGTGCAGTTGCTGATATACTGCGAGTTATACAGTTATAAGATTCAAAGTCAGTTTGGTTTGTTAAAAACATCCTGTGTTATGATGCAGGACATTTCAGGCTTTATTGATCAGTGAAGATGTCAGACTTTAGTGCAGCCTGTAGATGTTCACATCACTGTTGTTTCAAAACAAGATTCCTTGGATTATCTGTCACCTGTAAGATATGATGTTATTATACTCAGGATAATCATTAGTTACGTAATGTACAATACAGGTCCTGAAATCTTTCACAATAATTGATATGTTACATTTCACGTTTTTAAGGTTTCCACAGAGACGAGGAGAAACTGGTCCCGACTCTGAGAAGAGAAGGTTTTGTCCCACTGACAGGACCCTGATCTGCAGTGAGGATTTAAGGACTGAGGACTTTGGCATTCTGATCTGCAGCAAGCACAACACTGTATTTCTTCTTGCATATTTGTAAAAGGAAATCTTATACCTATTTTGGTTTGCAAATAAATGCCACTTTCCTGTCCAAGATGTTTCAGACAATGAAAATAATGTTTTATTATAATTTCTTATAACGTGATGATGTCAAAATGAAAATATTTTTTAATACATTGGAATTATCATGTTCAAACCAAACACATAAAAATAGAAATATTTTATCATATTCATGTTCATGCATGGCCCGTCACTAGCGCAAGACGGGTTTCTCCATAGACATTATAAATCAGATTTACAATGTCTATAGTTTTCTCCGCCAACATGCCCGCAAGCTGCTACGTCAACAGGAAGCGACGTCACGAGAAAGTTGATAATTGAATAAATGCCTCTGAATGGGGACTAGTTTTCAAGCGGATGAATACAAATAACTGTCCAGTATAAAATCCCTGTCGCCTTGGTAACAGGAGTCAGAACTGCTTTCACAACGAATCGGGAGGTACCGCCAGCAACAACTGTAACTATATCCGTGTTTATATAAATGTATATCATATATGGGGCTTTTTCATTCATTTTAACTCGCCATACCGGATTTTTGTACCATTTAATACTTATTTGTAAAATCTGTTTATTCTTAAACAGCTATTGCTAGCTAGTTTAAAACGGCGCATTGAAAAATAAACAAGTACATGGATTTTGTGGTTTGTTGTTATTTTCAACAATACCGTAAGAAGCATTTCTAACCTTTTCTAATAAGAACAACACTTTATTTTTTAGCAGTATCGGCCGTTAAGGGCATGACGTAGTTGCGAAGGTGAAAAATGAAAGCAAACAATGGCTTTTTGTGAAATGGCGTCGCTGCGAGAATTGACCGTCTTCTACCAGTATGTTCAGCCCATTGTTGTTTGTTTTAGCAGGGAAATTATAAGATACAGTTTGACTAGTAGATGTTTCTGAAGCTATGAAGAAAAATGTATCACAAATTAGACGAACAAGAAATCCAAATTTGTGATAGTTTGAACAACGTTTCTGACCCTCTCTTCCGTTTAACAGGCTCTTTTTTTCTTGCCGTCTTCATTATATTAAAGACATTTACTAATGTATGATCCACATTCTTCACAGGTGCAAAAATGCAGATCTTTGTGAAGACCCTCACTGGCAAGACCATCACCCTGGAGGTGGAGCCTAGTGACACCATTGAGAACGTGAAGGCTAAGATCCAGGACAAGGAAGGCATTCCCCCAGACCAGCAGAGGCTGATCTTTGCTGGCAAACAGCTGGAAGATGGTCGCACCCTCTCTGATTACAACATCCAGAAGGAGTCCACCCTCCATCTGGTCCTGCGCCTGAGGGGTGGCATGCAGATCTTTGTGAAGACCCTCACTGGCAAGACCATCACCCTGGAGGTGGAGCCTAGCGACACCATTGAGAACGTGAAGGCTAAGATCCAGGACAAGGAAGGCATTCCCCCAGACCAGCAGAGGCTGATCTTTGCTGGCAAACAGCTGGAAGATGGTCGCACCCTCTCTGATTACAACATCCAGAAGGAGTCCACCCTCCATCTGGTCCTCCGTCTCAGAGGAGGCATGCAGATCTTTGTGAAGACCCTCACTGGCAAGACCATCACCCTGGAGGTGGAGCCTAGCGACACCATTGAGAACGTGAAGGCTAAGATCCAGGACAAGGAAGGCATTCCCCCAGACCAGCAGAGGCTGATCTTTGCTGGCAAACAGCTGGAAGATGGTCGCACCCTCTCTGATTACAACATCCAGAAGGAGTCCACCCTCCATCTGGTCCTGCGTCTGAGGGGTGGGCAGTAAATTTCATGATTTTACTTGTCTGTAATGACAACTAAACCTAATAAAGCAAGATTACAGTGAATGTTTTTGTCACTTTTTTTACTTTTATTTAGAAGCAAACTACATAATAAATTCTTAATAATCCTGCTCTTTATGACTGTTGAATTGTTGAAAATTTTTACTTACAAATTGGGATTAAAAGACATAGATGCCCTCACATGATCAGATCTTTATCCTTGGAGACAAAATCACAAGATGCCTTCATCAGTGTTTCTCTTTTATGCAATAATAAACATTTTCAGTCTGGTGTTAAAATTGTATTTTTATTCTTAATTTAAAATTACAGCAAAAAATATTAAACATGCAAATCAGTGACTTTTAGCTCGTACAGAGTTATTTACTGCACCAATTTTTGAGGGTCAGTTGGTGTTTATAGAATGTGTTGTGGAGTTACTCTCCAGTGTGTATTTTATTAACAACTCAGTTGATATTGAACGCTTTCACGTCCAGGTGGACTCTCTTACTTACCGGACAGGAAAAAAGAGCTGTTTATATTACAGATGCATTAGATTGCATTAGATTAGATTGCACAAACTAAAATCAGGTCTATTTGGCCAAGTATGTTACACCCACAAGGAATTTGGTTTTGGTTCATTTTTTTTCACTAGTATTTGCAATTTTTTACCATTTTCATAAAAGTAGTTTCAGCTTTTGTACATCTCTGGTGCCATGGCTTTATTCATTTTATATTTATTGTCCAACAGATTTAAGAATGTTTTGTCTTAATGTAAGAAAGGTGCTCTCATTCAACATGCTTTTCAGCAAACTCCCACCAGAACATCTTGACAGAATGTTACTTCTCTTATATAAAACACTAAACAACCAGGATCCATCTTATATTAAAGATTTTATTGTTCCAGGTGTTCCTAAAAGAACACTTCACTGTCAGACTGCAGTTCTGCTTCTGGTTCCTTGAGTCTCTAAAAGTGGAAAGGGAGGCAGAGCTTTCAGTTTTCAGGCTCCTCTGAGAATAAGCTTCAGACTTTTCGTTTTAATCATTCCTTTTGTTTGTGTGAGCTCAGATCCATCCCTTTAGTTATGCTGCTTCAGTCTCAGACTGCTGGGGGAGATACTGACCACATTTCTTCACCCTGCTGTTTTTACTCTCTTTACTCTCCATGTTTATATTTATTGCTGCCGTAAACTTTAACTCTGTTTATTGTATCATAGAAATGACGAGTGGCTCAAATCCATCTATGTTTGTCTCTTTCCTGTCCTCTCAGACCCCAGTGGGTCCAGGCAGAAGGTCTCATCCTGGACTACCACCGTATGTGTCAGAAAGCTGCATTATTGTGACACTGAGCATGTGTGACAGCAGACAGCTGCTGCAAATGTGATGAAAAGTCTGAAAGAATTAAATCAATGTGTGAGTGTATTGGGGTTGTGATGATTTCAGAGATTATTACATAGGGTTAAAATAGGGGTGTGGTTTCTAATAGATTCTGTTGCCATGGTAACCCAGAGTTTGATAGCCAACCTGATCAATTTGATGCATCACATGTGCACACACGGTCCACAGTGTCTGCCCTGAGCTTGCTAGGTGGGTCTGATGGCGAACGGCGTTGTGTGGGTGCGTGTTTCTGTTCCAGCCGCATTAACTTTGATGGAATAATAATAAATAAACCTAAAAAATTAAGAAGCTTGTTCTGAGGTGAATAATAAGAACTGTTGTCACATGAATTAAAGCCTATTAAAATGAATTGATTCATTACGGCAGGCCCATAATAAGTATTTATTATTATATAAAAACAAACACTTTAACCTACCCCCCCCGGTTAAAACTAATCACAAACTGCTACAACATTTCAGAAAACAACCACAGTAACAACAGAAGACTTAAAGTGTATGTGAATCTGCATATGACAAAGAGTTGTCCATGCAAAGCTATGAACATGTTTTTTCAGAAGTTCTGTCCACACAGATCCTGCCTCAGTGGGGTTGTCCGTTACATGACAAGTGAACCAGCTGTACGTATCAGCTGGGAGCTGCTGTCTCACTCGGCGGCAGGGTGCGGGGACAAATGGCTGGCTGGGGCGGCTTCTTCTTTTCTCTCCTCAACTACAAGACTGAGAAATATGTCATTGCTGAAAACAGGAGAATTGGAATATTGTTCCGGCTCTATCAGCTGGCTGTGCTGGGATACATAATCGGGTGAGAGCCATTGCATGTCCCCTGACTGTGGGCATGCAGTAAAGATTTACAAAGTTAAAAATAGGTGAGCTTGTGGAGGGTTTTCGCTTTGCCAGTGGTGTTACAGTAGCACAGAAAGGTTTGATTTGCTCTTACTCTGTCTTATATTGTTTGTGAAATGACTGTTGGCATACCTTTTCCTCTTTTTATTCTGAATATCACATGGATTAAGTTTAAATAGAAATATTTAAACTCAGTAACATAGATGTGACCTCAAAGCGGACCCAAACTGACATCGTAAAACTGAGAGGCAAGACTGTGGCTGCTGCAGGATGATTGAAGAGTCGTATTTTGCTCATAGGCATGAATGTCTAATGTTCATGCCGATTGTCTATACTGCCATTAAACTCCACAACCTGACATACATGTGCATGTTTAAATCTTTCCAAAGATCTATGATAATAATCACTGTGTGAGTAAGATGTTTCCGACAGTCATCTGCAGGACAATAACAGCACCTGCATCAGGCTGGTGAAAACTGTGTTTACTGTTCTGTCAAAGTATAAAAAGAGAAGACGTCCAAAGTATGATCTTAGTGAGGAAGTAGCACATATTCTCTTATAGGTGGGTTTTTATTGTAAAGAAAGGCTACCAGGAGAGAGAGGATGCAATCCAGACTTCAGTCATCACCAAGTTGAAAGGTGTCACTCTGACCAACACCTCTGAGACGGGACCCTACCTGTGGAGTGCAGAGGATTATGTCATACCTCCAAATGTGAGTCTGTTTGCTTTAAGAAAGATCCTGCCAAAAGAGATTTTGTAGTCACGTGTGTCTGTTTAGTTGTACATTGTTAGCTTCAGCATCTGTCTCATCAGATTTAACAAATCTGAACTTCTACTGCAGAGTAATTTGTTTAACCTTTTGCTTTCTCATGGGACCTTATTGGATTTTAAAGGGCGAGCAGGTGTTCTTCATAGTAACAAATTACATAGAAACACCCAATCAGAGGCTGGGCTTCTGTGCTGAGGTGAGTAACTAAACAGAAGAATCATTTTTTTTTTACAACTGACTGTTTCATCCTTTTAAGCTTCATTTATTTTCTTGCAGAGTTTCAAAGTGCCAGACGGACGATGTCAAAGTGAAGACGACTGCCTCGAGGGCGAGAGTGTGATAGCTGGGAACGGTGAGGGCCATTCAATGGCTAGTTTTTGAAAGGTTTGAAGAGAAAATCTATTAAGTCACCAGGACTTTTTCACTGCATCCATTATGCCACGATACAGCCAGTAAACACAGGTGTCAAGTTAGTGAAACAGTCTTGATAGCAGGGACAGTAAATATGACTTGTTGTTTAGTGGGACATTTGTATCACTGGTTCTATAACAGATTAAAAAAACATTTAGCTGTTGCATTAAATGTATTCTGTATTGTTTTTATTAAATAATAAATACATATTTTATCTCTCTCTCAGGAATAAAGACTGGCTTGTGCCTGAATAGTACAGGTACATGTGAGATTCATGCTTGGTGTCCTGTTGAACACAGCAAGAGACCCATGTGAGAATCCTATTTTAAGCTCTTGATTTTACTGTTTATGCTAACTATCTTTTCTTTTAAAAGACTTAAGGAGATGGCTTGCAGTCAATCAATGACTTTTCCTTAATCTCCCCTGAAATGCAGAGGTGTAAGTTGAAGGCTTCCCAGACAGGGGCCTCCACCACCCTCAGTACTGGAGTTTACTAGGTCTGTCCTGTGTCCTCCCTTACCTGATCTAGCTCACCACCAGGTGGGGATTAGCTGACAGCTCTGCCCCTCTCTTTACCCAAATGTCAAAGACACATGGTTTCAGGTCTGATGAAACAATGACAAAATCAATCATCGACCTTCAGCCCAAAGTGGCCTGGTACCTGGTACACATATGGATCACCCTATGTTTTAACATGGTGTTTAATGTGTACAAAACATGCCTAGCACAGAAGTGTGATAACAAAACACTGCTTGGATTCAGTCACACCCCTCCAGGTGACTCCGTCTTTGTCTTCATGGTCATTGAAGTCTACCTGGAGATTAACAGAACTCCCAGATAGTACCCCCTCCAGCACACCATCCAGGAACAGTCAGAATCTTCCCTCCTACAACTTAAGATGCCACACTCGTAGTCACAGGGGAGAACTCCAACACGAGGTGTTCAGCCAAGGGTTCGAGAGTATCCTCACACCCACCTGATGCCTCACCCTCTGGGCCACTCCAGAGTAGGAGAGAGTCCAGCCCCTCTCCAGGAGTTGTGTTCCAGAACCGCTGTGAGTAATGATGAGCCTAAATACATCTTGTTGGTGTTTCTCATCTTCAAACACCATTGGCTTCTTTCCCAACACCAAGGTGAAGTTCCACATTTCAAGAACTAGTATACGCCACTGAGGATCAGCCCGCCCAGATTGGGGCATTTGCCTGCCACCCAGCTCTCTCTGTACCCGGCCTTGATTTTCTTCCATGCAGGTGGTGAGTCCACATGGAGGTGACTTCATGTAACCTTTTCAGGCTGAGCACCAGGTGCTCACTGGCGAGCCCCATGCCATCAGGTTCTTGAACCGTTCTTAGTCTAACTCCTCCCTTGAGGCCATTTTGCCATGGGGGACCTTACCACTGAACCAGCCCTTTAAGTTTTTCGGTTATATTTTTAGCTCTTGACTCTGGTTTTTAGGTCCAACTGCTGCTCTTGATACAGTGGATTACATTCATGCTTGGAGCAGTTGGTGGACATCAGGAATGTACCACCAGAGTAGTTCAGGTCCTTTTTGGCCAAGCTAGATTTTTATTGTTATTCTTGGTGACCAGGTGTCCTGCTCTGCTCTGCTCTGATCTGGGGTCCCACAGGGCATCATTTTAGGCCCCGCCTCTGTTCTTTCTGTATTTCTCACTTGGATCATTACTGAGGAAACATGGTGTTACATTTTATTGCTACAGATTCATGTCACTCTAAAGAAACATGATACATAATCTGTTGGACCTTTGATCAAGTGTCTTGATGACACTAAGACCTCGATGGCTCTTAAATTTTTGAAAATGTAAATACAACAATACAGAAATACAGCTGCAGGTGGGCAACAGCTCCCCATCACTCTGTACAGGAAAGCTGAAAATGGCCAACTAACAAGACAGAATGTTGATTTATGGAAGCTCCACTCAGACACCCAGTGTGGATAAACGTTCTATGGTCCAACATATTGAGCCAGCTATCACAGAACGGGGTCAGAGCAGATGCTGAGCTTGCCAGTCAGATCAGGGCAGTGGTCAAATCAAGAGTTTCCCAGCTGAGGCAGTTAAAATGAAGCCAGTTCTTACGATGCAGAACTTTGAGACAATAATCCACGGTTTGTTACTGGATTACTGTAATATACTTTATATGGAAATTGCTACTTACGTAGTTTTATTTGTTTTTAATGTAGGACTGTTCTTAAATTATGTTTTGTGTCTTTTATTTGTCGTTATTGATTTATTTTTCTGTACCGTATTTTAGTCCAGTGTGGATGTTTTAAAGTGCTTTGTATGTAAAAACTGGACTGGATTCAACTGGATTAAACTGAAATCTTTTCTCCCTCGTAGAATTTTGTAAATCTGCTAATTTGAGCTAAATTCCCATGATTTCTTAGAAATATACCACAGGCTTTGCTGGCACAAAGCTGGCTGGCACACCCTCTTTGTTTACTGTGTGTTCTTTACACTCTTTTCCTTCAGAGAGCCCCTTCTGAGTGAATCCGAAAACTTCACCATCTACATCAAGAACTTCATCAGGTTCCCAAAATTTGAATTCTCAAAGTAAGTAGCTATAAGTGGCTGTTAGTGTTCCCGTGGTTCCAGGGCATCGTGGCGTTGAGTGAAGGGGGGTATACATGCTCCAACACTGCTTCAAATAGCTTTAGGGAGCAGAGAGCCTTCTATTTATACTGACATGCATTGCGCTCAGTGAGACAGTGAAACAGTCATCTGAGACGTCCTTGACAAGAGCCTCAGCGCTGGACAGGTGTCAGATCAGACGGGGTTTACCCACAGAGCTGGACTGTTGCCCTCGTTGCTGCTCTCTGCTCACGTCCTGCAGGAGAGCAGAGACAAATCACATTTAATTCATCAGTCAGGATCTCCAGCTAATTACACAGATATCTAATTTGTCTTCATTAAAAATGAAATGGCTTTGCTTGACAGGAAACGACAGGTAATACGATACCTCTTAATGGGGGTCACCCAAAATTGCTGGCTCACAGGGAGACACATGCAGTCAGTGAGTGCTCAGAATATCATGCTGTAAAGCTGTCACAGTTTTATTTCAACTGGAAATGAGCCAAATTATTAAAAGAAACTTTTTAAAAACTGATTATTTGATACAACTTGCACAGCTGCATGTCATGGCTTTCAGACAACATTCAGTTGTGCTAATAAATCAACCTCCAGTCAGTTTGTTTATAAAATGTCCAACGAATGAGAGAAACATGTTGTATCAGACTTAAATCAAGAAGAGGAATCTTAAAGAAAGGGGGTCGTTCTAGGTCATAAATAAAGTCAGAAAAACACCATCAGAATATATAAACATCTTGACAGTTTCAGTGATTGAAAGAAAAGCAGCTCCATCTCAGACACATTATTCAGGACAGACAAGAGATTCCAGGCAGCAGGTGTTTGAGCAACAGGAAGTTCTCTGGTCTGAGAAGATAAGGAGCATTTTTCTACACCACCTTTCAGGATGTTAAACACCTGAGCTTCAGTCTGAACATATTAAAACATAAAATCCTGATTTCAGATCATTTTAAAATGTGGCTGTATGAGAGGAACTGATGGCTGGTTGGTTGTTGAACATCTGCTCTGAATGAAATTCTCTATTATTAAAGTGTAAAAATTCCTTATATGGAATTATGTTCCACTCTCATTGTTGCACAGATTTGTGCTGCAACATGGTTGTTTGTCCAATTACACCCAAAAGGTTTTGACAAAATAAATGCAGACTGTCCACTACTGTCTCTCAACCTGGTCTGCATCTGCACAGCTGAACTAATATTCTTAAAAAAACTCATCCCATCTAAGCTTCACAAGTAAGGAATCAGAAATTTCACAAACAGAAGCTCCAACAATCTGTAGATCAAACTGGCCAAATTTTCTGAAAAGTTAAAATAATTCTGTGATAGATATTTGACATAGTTGTTTCCTTTCTTCATCTCTAAGGTCTAATGTCCTGGAAACATCTGATGAAAGTTACCTGAAGAGATGCTCCTTTGACAGAGTGCACCACCCGTACTGCCCCATCTTCCGCCTCAGAGATCTAGTCAGCAACACTGGACATGACTTCCAGGAGATGGCTGCAAAGGTAATGATGTCATTTATCTTTGTTCCAGTCATTCACCAATAATCCATAACCCTTAAAATCTACTGGTGTCATTAGAATAACTAATAAACTATTATTAATTTACCTATTGCTCAAAAAGATGTGCAGTCAGTGTGTCTGTTGGTTGAGGAATGTGACCTTGTTTGTAATGGTGACTTCTGCAGGCAGAACATTGTTCTTTGGTTGTAAAATACCAATCTTAATTAAAATTGAACCTATTTATAAACAAATGTTATGCAGAGCTAAATTTGTTCATGTCAATTTGCTCAAGACTGATTTATTTCTCCTAAAAACCGAAGACAGTTCCAGCTGAAACATAAACACATTAAAATATAAATAATTGTTCTGAAGAAGAGGTCTGCGTTTTCCTTGTTGGGGGTGTTTTTCTGTCTCTGATCTGTTTGTGTTCTTCAGGGCGGCTCCATTGGTATTCTTATTGAGTGGAGCTGTGATCTGGATAAAGACTCCTCCGAGTGTAACCCACAGTACAGTTTCACACGTTTGGACATGAACTTAAACAATTCAGTTACATCAGGATACAACTTCAGGCCAGTTCTCTGCATCCAGCGTTTCCCGGTTTCTCTGACTTTTTGTTTTTCTTGTATCTTAACTGTTTTTGGCCCTGCAGATATGCCAGATACTACAAGGATCAGACTGGTGAAACCTACCGCACACTCTACAAAGTGTACGGGATTCGTTTTGATATCATGATCAATGGACAGGTAGATCAGAGGCACGTGCAGTTTTTTTTTCCTGAGTTTGTCAGTAACAGACTCTCAGTGAATTTCTTGTTTTGCAGGCTGGAAAATTCAACATTGTTCCCACAATCATTGCTATTGGCTCTGGTGTTGCTCTGATGGGTGTAGTAAGTAATCTGTTGTTTCAGTGAATTTGTGAATGATTACACAAGAACAGTATCAATGATCTATAAACTGAGAAGGCAGGATTATTAAAAGCTGGAGGTTTGTTTATTGTTGTTCTCTTGCAGGGAGCCTTTGCATGCGACATGATACTGCTGTACATGATGAACACAAGCTCCTATTACCGAGAGAGGAAATTTGAAATAATCAACTTTAAGTATGACTGAGTTCTGCAAAAAATCTAATGAGTAATATAAACAAATCTTCCCTGTCACTAACATGAGCACAACTGTACTCTGTGTAACAGAAAGGAACGCAGGAATCAGAAGGACGGGAAAGCAGGTCAGCGGGACAGGAGATCCAAGAAATCCGGTGCAGAGAAAGATGCTGCCAACTCCATCAAAAAACCAGAGGAAGGCCAGGTGACTGTGGAGCATCCTGCTCCAGAGGAGAAGCAGCTGGCTGCAGACAAACAGGTCCCCACCATTCCACGCAACACTGGACAAAGATACGCTTCTGTTGTGTCTCCAAAAGGCACAGCGCCAAAGAATCACATCACCTTCTCATCACACAACTAGGTTTGCAGGCAGCTGGAGATGAATGTCCTGCAGGTGTTTGTTATATGCTGCAGGAAATGGATCATAAAGTCAGAGCTAAGTCGCCTGCTGGCACAGCCCCAAACACACCTGAGGAACTGCTGGTCAGATGATTCTGAGAGGCAAAAGGCCCGAGCACAGATGTCTGCAGAGATGCAGACATGTCCTCCTATTTAAGGTGAAGAAGTGATAAAAGAGAAATGTTTAAGTTTACAGATTTGTTGATTATGAAACTAAATTAGATCAATTTGTAAGTTAAGTAACATGATTCAACTCCGTTTTGTTTTTTTCCCTTTAGTCAGAGCAAATATAACAAGAAATCATGATTAAGCTTAAAATAAGGAATTTCCAAAAAAGTTTACTGACCATCATATAAAAAGGTTTAGGATGAGAATTGTTTGTGCCTCTGTGATCAGATGTGCAACATTTCAACACAATTCCTTTCCAGTCCGTGTGTGTGTGTGTGTGATCACGTGCACTGTGGTTTTCTACTGGCTGCTGTATGACCACTGCCGGGACTCCCTTCCTCCATTTGTTTATTATTTCATGTACTTTGTTAGGACACATCTGTCATGTTGGTTTCATGTTGATACAGTTACATCACCTGATGTATAAACAGAACACTCACTACAGCAGACAGCTGCTTTTCCTGTATATATATGGGCATTTCTGGTTTATTTGCACGTAATCCAACACATTGGACTCACTGCACAGACTGCCACCCACTGCTAGTGTGTGTGGATAATGTTATAATAATCTACGTGCCTTTGTCACATGTTTCATAGTTAAAATGCATGTTGTCTATCCGAGTAAACAGATAAACACCTCTGTGAAAAGTATGTTAAAAAAATAAAACAAACTAAGTTCAAAATTGTATTTCTCATGTCTAAAGAGAAATAAAAATATTTCAGAAAAAGATTCTTGATTTACAGATTTCATAATTCATGCATGAAAGGTTTAACTACTGTATTACAGTTATCACAGACTTTGTTAGGATGTTACTGAATAACTCATTATTAATAAGAATGGCTAATGCCTCAGGATGGATGACACCAAGCAGAGCGCAGAGGTTACAGCATCAAAGAATTTATATCAGATCATTAATCTGGACCAAAAGAAAATGGAGGACAAATCCTGTATATTATTAACACATTCTCCAAAACGTGGTTCACTACAGAAATATCTTAAGTTAATAAGGTCTTTCTACAAACAGCAGGCTAGACAAACTAAATGCTTCCGATGTGATTAAACAGAAACATTTTAGGGTGTGCTGTGCTCAACCGTTTCAGTAAACGTGCACCATTCCATACAAAAAAGTCCAGAACAGGACGTAAGTGAAAAGACCCCCAACGAGACCGCCGGTGAAGAGCAGTCGGCGGGATTTAAAGCATTTGTTCCACCGCCGTCCAGCCTTGAGGATGAGTAGAAGTGAGAGCAAAAAGGAAGACAGGAAGTAAAAGATGAAGCCGTACAGTCCCGTCAACCCGAGGATTCCAGCTGTTGCTCCAGACAGAGCGGACACGGACGTGCGGCAGTAGTCCAGCACGGCGGCGTTACCCCTCACCGCCACTTCACTGATGAACTGTGGTCCCTCACGCTTGGCCCCAACTCCTGCCATCTTGGCTCTGTTCGTCTACCACAGGAGATGCTGCTGTAACAGAGAACACGTGCACACCTGTTCATTCCTCTGTAGTTACTGCAGAAAACAGACTGAATGATGTTCATACTAATACACACAGAACCTGCCTGGTATGATTACCACACCAGACCTAGTGTTCTACTGGGTACTGTACAAAAACAAGGTCTGTTCTCAGCAAGTGGGCTCTTCTAAAGCGCCTCCAGGTCCTGAGGGCCACTATCCTACATGTTTTAGAAGGTTCTCCATTTGTTTTAGTCACATGAAACCTCTGTACACAGCTACCTCAGGTTTTTATATTATCTTATAGCCATTTATTCTATGTAAGTAATAAATTATTAATTATACTTTGTCCCAATTATCAGTGTTTGAGTTTTCATGGATCCGTTTGGAGCTGATGCGTGAATCTGACGACATGGCGGGAGAAATTACACAGAACTGACCAAAACTAAATCCAAGCAATCCCACGAAGAAGAATCTGTCACCATTTTATCTGTGAGTTTAGCATTCACGTCACACACGCGAGCAGCTAGCTGTCAAAGCTAAACTGCACCAAAACTCACCTGATTTACACGTTTCTCGGCTCCTCGCGACGCCGCTACAACAACATAACAAACAGAAACGACTCACACCTGAAACGTCACTCGATCTTTAGGACAAGTTGGAGAATGAAGCTCAGAAACGACGGATTCATTCTCATAAGACCGACTCACAAATCAAAGTCAACCATGTTCCTACACAAGTGCATTCTGGGTACAAGAGGGTTGTCAAGCTGGTGCGTTTAAAGTACACTGAAAAGTAGGACATTACAGTGTACAGAGAAAAAAGTAATGCCACAACTCAAGACTACCTCAGTAAGACACACACCTTACATAAATATCAATAACTTATTTAAATAACAGACGTTAAAAGCAAAAGACTTAATAAAACAAAACTGCAATAACAAAACAAAAAAATTAGAATTAAGACAACCACAAAAATGCACATTATAAAAAACTTAGAATAACGATGAAAGTGGAATAGCTGGCCCTGTGATGCATTTGGAACCATCTAGAGCTCTTGAGATAACAGTGGACTTCAGAAAGATCCCTCCACCTCTGTCCCCCATTATCATGCACAACACAGCTGTAACTATATTGGACACCTTCAGGTTTCTGGGGACCACCATCACCCAGGACCTGAAATGGACTGCCAACATAGCATCAGTATATATCTAAAAAGGCTCATCAGAGGTTGAAGTTCCTGCAGCAGCTTGAGAAGTTTAACCTGCTGCAGGAGCTGCTGGTGAACTTCTACAGAGCCGTTATCTTGTCTCTGCTGGTCCATCACAGTCTTGTTTGGTTCTGCAACCAAACTAGACAGAAACAGACTGCAGAGAACTAGAAGGACTGAAGAGAGGATCACTGGTGCTGATCTGCCCTCCATCCAGGACCTAGACTCCTCCAGAGTCAGGAAAAGGTCAGGCAGCATCAGCAGGGGCCTCTCACCCAGGATCTCACCTCTTCTCTCCCCTCAGGTCGGCACTACAGATCTTTGTACGCCGAAACTATTAGACACAAAAATAGTTTTTTCCCACAGACCGTCACCATGTTAAACAAACATGTTTAACCCTACTAGCAAGGAAATCAACTGTTCTATCATTAAATAATGTTCTATACCTGCTCTGTACCACCTGACCTCCAACCACCAACTAGACTTTCATGGTGGTAAAACGCTGCTAATGTATCTCATGTGTTCTATGTCCAACACTATCTGTTATCTTATATATGTCTGTCTGCCTGTACAAGTGAAAATATACATGAAACTATAAAAGAAATTGCAAAATAAAATAAAAAACAAAATAAAATAAAACGACGTGAACTTTTTTCTCATAGTTACAAAAAGGTCAATTACCCAACATATTACAGTAATTAACTGCAAGGAAATAGAAGTCACTGACAACACAAAACACAAAAGAACAGAAAAAGCAGAAGCCAAAAGACTAAATTAGACCAAAAATGAACGATCTGACAGGTAAACTGACACGATGAAAGATAAAATAAACAACACTGGACGAAACAAACAAAAAAAAAACAAATAAAAACGGACAAAACATGCAAAATCAGTCAGGTTTTGAGACAAATCTATCACAATCTATCATTATCTGCGTCAGCTTGTTGTTTTATTAATTTATTACACAATGGCAAGCGTTTTTCGTTATTGCTTGTTAATGCCTGTGCCTTATAAAGTAAAAACATTAGGCTATGTGATTTCAACATCTGACTGAAACACAAATGCCCAGTTTTTTTTTAGAACGTGAACGCAGCAGTGTCGACAGGCTGCAGGGTGGCAGGGTTTTGTCCAGCAGAGTGCTGACATGTCCGACCTAACGCCCAGTAAACCGCAGGAGAAGGGCTTCATCCTGGGGATAGATGTGGGCACCACGTCGGTAAAGGCCGTTTTATTAGCAGCTGATTCCAGATCGGTAGAAGCGAGTCACGCTTTACAAACTGCTGCCGATACAAGCGACAACAGCCGGATTAAGGTGAGCGGATCACGTGTAGTTTAACTTTACTCTGCACACATGTGTAACACGAACATCTGCGTGTCTGTGCGAAACTCAGGCGAAAGAGCAGAATCCCGGTCTGATAATCACGGCTGTGAACCGGTGCGTCGCTCAGCTGCCTGGAGACAAACTGCAGCAGGTCCGCAGCATCGGGCTGTCCGGACAGATGCACGGAGTTCTGTTCTGGAAGACAGACACAGGTGAGAGAAACTACCTGACATGTTCTGTAATAATGTCTGAATAACTGTCTGATGTCACTCTGCTGAGTGGATCAGAGCCGGATCGAGGTTTTATAGGGTCCAAAGTAGAGTTTTAATTAAGGCCATTCATTCAGATAAGTTCCTTACTCACTACTTACATCCACATTTACCTTGTGTAATAAACATATATTATATATATTATCATTATTTACAACTGGACATAAAAACACATGGTGTTAACAGAATGATTAAGACCTGAGCTGATGAGCACATTTTCAACATCTATATACAAACTTTTAATGTTGAGATAAATCTTTAATTTGCGTCTCAGAAGTTCAAAGCTGGCACACACGGCAGCTGTGATGGATGAGATGTAACTCCACATCAGTGTGAAATCAGAAGACAGACCAGTTGTTTCATAAAAATCCCACTTAGAGGAATTAATGGTCATCTACGTTATGCAGCGTCTCACCGTCCTGTCAGACCTGACTATCAGATCCCAGATAAGATGAACCTGAATGGAACTGGGCAGTTGTAATTATATGTAAGAATTTCACTCCGTGTATGTATTGCAACAGTAAAACACCCCCACAGCTGAGCAGTTGTGGCATGTCGAGTCTCTGAATGACAAGTCACACAAGTTACTGAGCTGCATAGTTAGGGACTGCCATAATGAATGAATTCCAGTGCAAATGCATTGCGAACGCATTTGCATTTGCTGCATGGTGTGATGCTCCACAGTCCACGTCTCGCAGGCATAAGACAAGATCGGAAGTACTGCAGCTTTGTGGACCAACAGTCTGATGTCCCGCTTTATGCAGGTGATCCAAAGCAGAACTTATTTTTGAGATTTGGGCACCAACCTCATCATCAGTGGTCTCTGATCTGGAGAGAACGCTGCCAAGATAAGTATTTTAATTTAATTTGTCCACGTAAAGGACCAGTAAATGGTAAATGACAAGTGACTGTTTATACAGAGGAAGAACGGCCCAGTTTATCAGAATCAGGATCAAGCTTTCTTGCCAAGTATCATTTGCACAGTACAAGGAATTTGATGTGGAAGAGATGCAAAGACACTCCCCTTCCAAGGACGCCATTTTTCTGGCGCAAGGGTTATGTTACTGTTCTACTATCTAATAATACCGTTTGGTTTGGACAGAAGGTTCCTTCTAGATGAGTAGAGCTGCAGGTGATCTTTGTCTCTGGGGAAGGGGGTCGTTCTCTGATTGGGAGGTTGGTGGTTTGATTCCATTCCCCAGCACGTGGTTAGAGCGGGTCATCTGGTAACAAGAGGGTCACCGGTTTGAATCCCTGCTCCACCTGGAAAAAGACCACTTGGCTATTGTGACCTAGGCAAGACACTTTGCCTGTTTGGTGGTCAGAGGGTCCGGTGGTTCCTGGCAGCCTCGCCTCTGTCAGTGTGTCCCAGGACAGCTGAAGAACTTCGGGAATCATATGACTTAAGTAAAGCGCTTTATAAGTATACGCCATTTACCATTTTTTACCATTTGTCGAGGTGTCCTTGGGCAAAATACTGAACCCCAAACCTGCTCCCGGGCGCCGTATAGCTGGTCACATGCAGGATTATAATTCTATTTATACATAAATAAACCTTCAAACAGCTGGATGTTTCTGTCTCCCTTGTGTCACAGGTTGCAACTGGTCTGACGAGGGCTTGTTCACAGCTGGAGACACCAGTCAGCTGATCACATGGCAGGATGGACGCTGTACCAGCGACTTCCTTTCATCTCTTCCAAAAGTGGATTCACATCAGCGCATTGCCACGGGTTTCGGTTGCGTCACAATCTTCTGGTACATGAAACACAGGTCAGGTGACACTTTCTGCAAACCCCCTTCTAAGTAACAAACCTTCCAGGGATAAGGACAGCAAACTGTGACGACTGCTGATTTTACTGTAGACCAGAGTTCTTGGAGGAGTTCACGGTTGCTGGTACGATCCAGGATTACGTGGTGTCCATGCTGTGTGGGCTGGACAGGTGTGTGATGACGCCTCAGAATGCAGCCAGCTGGGGCTACTTCAACACCGTGACCAATCAATGGAATGAAAATATGTATGTAGAGTGCTGATTCGCCTGTTTTCAGTTTCTCTTTAACTTGGACATTAATTACTAAGAGCATGATAAATGTTCTCTAGAGTCTGTGCATGTTTAAAACCACCCAACAGTTTTCACCTTCAGGTCTCTGTGGATCCTTCCTAACATACTACATGTATGTGTGTGCATGTTATAGTTTGAAGGCTGCTGGTTTCCCCTTGCGCCTGCTTCCTGTGTGTGTGCCATCTGGTGGCTGGGCGGGTCACACATGTTCTGCCTGGCATGGTGTTCCTGCTGGAACACCAGTAGGGGCCGCCCTGGGAGATTTCCAGTGTTCCGTCTACTCCTGCATGAGCGCACCGACAGATGCAGGTGAAACAGGAAGTCCAGTCAGCACTCAAGCTGGGCTCAGCTGATGCACTAAATGTTTATGCATTAAATTGCATCAGCTACTAGTATCAACTCTCTCAGGTCTGTGTGTGTGTGTGTGTGTGTGTGTGTGTGTGTGTGTGTG
>SSNP01000020.1:954595-985709 GCA_006937955.1 Pachypanchax playfairii | reverse complement strand
TGTGTGTGTGTGTGTGTGTGTGTGTGTGTGTGTGTGTGTGGTGTTCTGTGTATAGTATGTACACTATTTACAAAAAATTAAGGATATTAGTTTTTCAGGTGAATCTATGGAAACATAAACAGTTCCCTCTACAGTGATGTTACATCGTGACAGTAGAAGCATGTGATGATGATGTCATCATCTCAGTTTATTGCATGCAAGACGACACCTGTACCTGGTGTTACTCCTGCAGGTTGTCTAACACACAAACTACAGTCATGTAAACTGTTTCAAATGGTCTGATGTGTCACCTGATCTGATTAATGCATCAAACAGCTGTTGTAAATTTGAATAGTTGGACATGTGCATTCAAAAGTTTAAGGAAGGACATTAAGTTCACCTGTAAAGGTTAAAGTGCATTCTAAGTTCATTCTAAATTTTCACCTGAAAGCTGAATATCCCAAACTATTTCCTAGTAGTGTGTGCATGTATATGTATAACGTAAACACCAGTTATTATTAGTATCAGTCTGGTTAGCAATAGAAAGTTAATAAGTTATAACCTTTAAATTCCCAGTTCTTAACATAAGTACATCAGCCCAGCTGACCTTCTCCATGCCAGCTGACTTCACTCCACCAGATTCTCCTCACCTTGACTCCTCCATCTCCTACTTCCCCTTCTTCAACTCTTTGTACTTGGCGGTGGCAGCGTCACTCAACGGAGGGAACGTGCTCGCTACTTTTGTGGCAACATTGACTTCCTGGATGAGAGCGCTTGGTTTGTATTTATAATTATGATTTCATCTGTACGTGATCATTCTGTCGTTGTTTATGGTCGTAACTGAAAACACTTTGCTGATTCCAGCCTTTCTGGAACTTTTTGATTTAAATACTTTCTTGATATTTCAGTTTAGGAGCAGCATGTTGACAGTAACGTTCAAGAGACCTGGTCTCTGAGCTACATATATAGTTTAACCCTATTAGCTACAATGTTTTTGATCATTTCTAACATGGTTGCTCCCAGTAAATGATCCACTTGCCTTTTTTTTCAGGTTAAATCATCATTATTATATGGATGAATGCATTATTATTAACTAATTTTTTATATTACAATTAAACCGTAAAGACGGCCAATGTAATAAATGTGATACAAAAAATCTATTATAAATAACATGATATAGCAAAAAACCTTTGTGAATTTTGTTCTAAGGCTTCGTAAACATCCCAGTTCCAAATAATCAGAATTTTCTGTCTATTTTTTAATAAGTTGGTTCTTACAGGGTTAAATAACATGATTAGTGCCAGTACTTTATAGCTCTAACAGCATTTTCCTGACATGTTCATAGATCATTACATGTACAACCCCAATTCCAAAATAAGTTTAGATGCTAAATAAAACAGGATGTAGTAAATTACAGATATCATAAACCCACTTTTTATTCCCAGTAAAATATAATCAACATATCAGATGTTGAAACAGATATTTTACTATTTCATAGAAAATATTAGCTCATTTTGAATTTGATGGCAGAAACGCATCTCAAAAAAGTTGGAAAAGGCAACAAAAGTATTAAAAAATAACTGACATGATTCCAAAGCAACCGGAGGAACGTTCGACAGCTATTGAGGTTAAATGGTAACAGCTCAGAAACCTGAATGAGCATTTCAGAGAGGCAGAACTTCTCAGATGTGAAGATGGGCAGAGGTTCACCAACCTGGCAGAGAGATGAAATGATCTTCTTCTCATCTCTTACAGGCGTAGATNAGAGACAGCTGGGCGACTCGTGTATGTATGAGAAACTGATTGATTGTGCCCTGAACCAGGAAACCAGTGACCTGATAGTGAGTCCCACCATCCTGGGAGAGAGACATGACCCCAAGTGTCTGGGTCAGGTGACCAACATCTCCCCCTCCAATCTCTCATTGGGTCACGTGTTCAGGGCGCTCTGCCGCGGCATTCTGACCAACATCTCCTCCATGATGCCCCCTGAGCAGCTGCAGCAGGCAGGGGTCTGCAGGATCGTGGGGAGCGGGAGCGCGCTCACTCGCAATGAGGTGCTCAGACAGGAAGTGGAAAAGGCGTTTCCTCTACAGGTGGTGTACGAACAGAATGCAGACTCTGCTGTTGGTGTGGCCATGGTCCTCTGTGACCAGCTTCAAACAGGAGCTTTAGGGAATCCCCGAATGTTCACATGATTAACTGGGATATTTTTTGTATATTTCTGAATGTAATTACTTCACTTAAAAGAGGTTTGCTTCAAGAACATTAGAACACTGTGATTTCAGGATAAAGTGTTTCAATAATTTGCTGAAAAATGTATAAATCATTGAAAAAATAGAAAAACAGAACAACAAAACTTTCAACTTAAAAAGTCATATGTTGTTTTCAGATACGTTTGCAGCTTTGAGACACGTTAAGTGATAAATGTAACATGTTCGATCTGACGTTCTACATGTTGCAAAAAGCTCCACAGAGGAATCACAAACACACTGTCTGCTACAAGCAGAGAAGAGACCATGAGTTTTACACCACAGAAGAAGAGTTCCTGATACCGATTCAGCTGTTCTGGCTGTGTGTTGACTGATATGACCTCACATTCTGGATCCTGATCAGTGGAATCAGTACTCTTAGTTTCTTGAACATTTCAGTAAATATTTCAATAGATAAATGGGATATAAATAATTAAATCTGTGGAGGAAGTTCTGATACTACTAATACAGAGAAAAGGAAAATTAGACTGAATTATTATTATGTTATTCTCTCTTATGTTTACAATAATTCTTTGTTTTATCAAGTATTTTTAAATGAAGTTTGGGCTGGTATCACACTGACTGTCTGTTTAACTGTATGGTTGAAATGGCTGATTAAATCAACTGGAATGAATAATAAAATGAATTGTCAACAATATCTGCCCAGGACTGAAGAAACAGTTATACTTATAACCCAAGACATATCACCTGTGTCACAAAAAGAAACAGGCATATTTTCTTTTTAAGAAGAAGATTCATTTAGAAATGTAAAGATTTATTTTTTTTTGTAAAAAGATCCTATAAGAATTGACCACCAGAAAACTCTCCTATGTTATATTTTAGTTTATGCAAAGGTTTTTCTTATATTCCTCATTATGTTTGCTAAGAATGGTCCAAACATCTGGATTTGTTTTAAAGTTTAAGCCAGACAATTAGAAATTAATAATTCTAATAGGAAAAAATATGCAATTCAGAAAATAAAAGGAACATTTTTAATCAGAGCATCAAGCTAGTAAAACTTTTGTGATGTGGATCTGGTCAGTTCAGTATCAGAGGGGGGTGTTAATCAGCATCAGCTGTTTGAGTGGTAACAGCTGCATTAGAAACAACAAGACAAATCCCAAAACAGGATCGGTTCAGCAGGTGGACACACAGACATTTGAAACCTTTTTTTCTTTTTTTTACCTGCTTTTCAACAGTTTTGCATTTGACTTGGGTCAGTATCTCTACTGGTAGCACCTGGACCCTAATGAGGCTTTTTACAGCTGAGATTTGATGAATTTCCAAAATGCTGTCTCATATTTTTTAGGAGTATATTTGAATATTCAACAACAGCAAAGGAAAAACTACACAAATTAGCAGAAATCAGCACCTGGAACTATCTGAGGTAGTTTTTTGTTTTGTTTTGAAATGTTGCATCAGTTCACATGGAGTGTGCAGGACTTAGAACTGGTACCAGAACCAGCCACTAGAAGATGGTTGTTCTGTTTCAGCATCGCAGGCAAAGATAAAGCTGCTGTAGAAACCTGCATTAGGATGGATGAAGAGAAACTCACACATTGTTGATTGTTGTGATCCAAACTGGATCTTGATCAGGTCAAAACCAAAACAATTTCCAGCTCTGATTGAAACCAGTTTTAATAATATTAAGTGGACTTGCCAAACCCCAAACCCAACGCTGGCTGAAGAATATGATGTAAAACATGACGGTTCCTGTATTCAATGCTTAAAAACTCCCCTAGACCTAATAATGACTTGAGCTCATCCCCACATCAACAAATATAGCAGGTCCTGTGGAGACTTCACTGATGTTGCTAACCATCATTCACTACACTTTTCATCTTGACATCTGAAATATTCCTTTTTGCACTTAAGTTTTAAGGGTTACAGTTAATCAACTTATTTTCTTTGTTAATAGTTTATAGCAACATTTCATCTATGTATTCTAAAGGGATCTTTTAAGACCACCAGTGAGAGGTACTAGTACATTCAGTGTTTGTATAAATTTCACTTTGTGATTTAACTTTGACGTCACCATGAAAGCTGAACTTATCAGGCTGGAGGGAAACACTGAACAGACTGCAGTTATTTCTCTGTCAGTGTTCCAACATGTTATCAAGCATAAATAAAGTATTTTTAATGAACCTGATGTTATTTTATGCTGTTACACACGCAGATATAACAGACACAGCTGCTGGTGCATCATGCTGCATGTTTTCACAGATAAGAGTTTCGGTTGGTTTTGTACTTTTGTGTTGGTTATTTCTGTTACTGTTATTTCTGTTACTGCCATGTGCAACCCACAAGTCTCATGTGTTTGTTAACCCGGGGAGAAAGAACAGGAAGTCACAACCAGAAAGGAAACAGTCAAATTTTATGAACAAAACTGTATTTGACACTGGCAGGCAGAAGCTCTGCCACCGCATGCAGTCACAGGACCAGAGTTACGCTGAGAACTGGACCCACAGAAAACTGAAATGAAAGTACAAATAGGACAGTAACAAACAGGGAAGTTCTACAGCAACTTTATGAACAAGAAAAACAAAACTCCAGAAGTTTTCAACGTCTACAAAAGAAATCAGCATTACAGACTCCGAGGTAAGTCTTAGGATTTTGGGTTGATGCTATATTTAAATTTTAATATAAAGTTCTGTGAAAAAGTATTTGCCCTCCTCACAAACTTCCTTAAATGTTTCAGATCAGCAAATGCATTTTAATGTCAGACAGAGATAATGAGAGTAAATCTAGAATGTAGTTTTTATAAGAGTATAAAAATAAAAATCCAGACCAACCTGCCCTATGTAAAAAAGTAATTGCCCCCTTAAAGTAATTACTTGTTCCTCTTAGCAGCAACAAACACCATCAAGCTTTTGTGATACCTGGTAATGAATCTTTCTCATCCCAGTGGCTGAATTTTAGCCCACTGTTTTTTGCAGAATTGTGTTTTTAATTCAGACACATTGGAAGGTTTTCAACCGTGAACGACTCGTTGAACGTTAATGTCACAACAACACGACTGGATTTAAGTCTGGACTTTGACTAAGCCACTCTAAAACCTTCATTTTAGTTTTTATGAGTCACTAGGAGGTGGACTTGTGTATTAGCTTCAGATCATTGAGCTGCTAAAAACCCAAATGCTCTTGAGTTTTAGGTCTTGAAGGGATGCCCATAAAGCAAAATGGTATTTTACTTGTGTAATGGATTTACCTGGGGGTCTCCTCCCAGTCTGTTATATAACCTCTCTGGCCTGGGAACATCTGATCCCCCTGGATGAGCTGGGGGGATGTCTGGGTTTCTGTCCTCAACCTATTGCCCCCGCAACCCCACATGAGATAAGTAGAAGAAGATGGATGGATTTGTGTAGCGCGTTCTTTTTTAGGTCAGGTGACTCACAAAGTGCTTCTCATTACAAACTGTCATCCACCCATTTATCACACATTTGGTCTGATCCGTTTGGTATGGCTCGGTTCTGGCCCACACAACGCTTTACACCAGCACACTCCTGTGAAGAACACACTGTTCTACATGTTCTCCATGTATAGATAAAGTGTCTCACTGTGGTTCTCTGCAGCCTCAGAAATGTCTCTGTAACCCTTTCAGACTGATTGATGTGACGGACTCGGGTTCAGGTAATCACATTTTCCAGACTCAGGCTGGTTTGGGCACATTTTTATGTAGTTAATTAAAAACAACATTTGAAAAATGCCTTTTGTATTTACTCTGGTTATCTTTGATATAAAAAATGTTTATGGTGATATGAAACATTTAACTGAAAAAGAGAAGAAATTTATGAGGGGGCAAATACTTTTTCACAACACTGTACTAAAATTCTTCCTACGTATTTTATTCACATATCAGATGATGTGAATCCTAATTGATCATAAGCAGAACAGTTGTTTGCTGAAGTCCGATAGTCTGCCTGTAGTCAGCACATCTGCAGTCTCTGTTAGTGTGTTTCCTGTCTTACAAAGATCATAACAACATCCTTTCAAGCACTCAGGGCCTCAGTAATGCACTCGTATAGGATCTTATCAAAGGAGGGGTCGCTTTGCGGTGCTTCAGCTTTCTCCTGCCCACTTGCCGTCATGTTAAACGAGAGCATCTTCAGATGCAATAGGATTTACGGCAACTAATCTCTGCAGGACACCGCCTTGTTGTTTTTGACTTGGACATCAGTTTTATTTCAAACAGAAGAAGACAATCTGAGGAGGACCGTATTGTTTCTGGTGAGTTTAATGACACATTTATTTTAAATGATAAGATCTCACTAAACCTTGAAGGTCACATCAGACATCAGCACAATCAAGTCAGATTAAATCAAGTTATTTGAAGCAATGATTTTCATTATGTTATTAGGTTTTTTATTATAAAGTTATTCTATTTGTGTATATTGCTCATTGTTCAACATTTTATGTGCTTTTCAAAAGCTTTAGTGAACGTACTGAAAAGATGATCTTTGTTGTCTGTGGTGGGTCCAGTCTCACATTACTGTGCATCATGAATCAATAGATCCAACAGTAATACAGCAGGGAGCACAGAGACGGTGTAGAATATGTTCCTGCACATATTGAAACTATAAAGCGCTTCATACAGATGCTCTTTGAAACACAGATTTGGGTCAGAGGAAACAGGCATCGGAATTATTTTTAAAATACAGCACAGATGATTCATTTCACAAAGCAGACAGATTCACATTTTTCTTACTTCTGTTTTCCTTCGTAGATTCCTCTTATGATGTTTTTTGGAATCTCAGAATGTCTGATGAGTCACTTATTTCCCATTTTTCTTGCTGAGAAGGAGAAGAAGTGGTCGGCTCATTCCTCTGTAACTCACATGTTTTACATAACGTTAGACTCCCTAATTGATTTGTTCTGATCAGCTGAGTTGTGACTATTTCACAATTTAGTTTTTTTAATGACTCTTTTTGTAAAGAATTTGTTTACGCTCAGTGCACTGTTGCCATGGAAATCTTCTTCTAAATAAACTGCTTTGTCTCTTACCAGGAGACAGAAACATCACATGTCTAAAGAAATGTCTGTGAAGTGAACATGTTTCAGACTTTGCTGCTGAACACTGAACATACTGTTGTCATCACAGCTGGATGTGGCTCATGATCTCAGAAACAACTCAATGTCAATGATTCAGCTGGAAATGGACCTCTTATTTTCACTTTATTTGTTCTTATTTGGGGGGTTCTAGCTGTAGACGGGAAGGATGTCCAGTAGAGGGTTCTAGCTGTAGACAGGAAGGATCTCCTGTAGAGGGTTCTAGCTGTAGACGGGAAGGATCTCCAGTAGAGGGTTCTAGCTGTGGACAGGAAGGATCTCCTGTAGAGGGTTCTAGCTGTGGACGGGAAGGATCTCCTGTAGAGGGTTCTAGCTGTAGACGGGAAGGATCTCCTGTAGAGGGTTCTAGCTGTGGACGGGAAGGATCTCCTGTAGAGGGTTCTAGCTGTGGACGGGAAGGATCTCCTGTAGAGGGTTCTAGCTGTGGACGGGAAGGATGTCCAGTAGAGGGTTCTAGCTGTAGACAGGAAGGATCTCCTGTAGAGGGTTCTAGCTGTAGACGGGAAGGATCTCCCGTAGAGGGTTCTAGCTGTAGACGGGAAGGATCTCCTGTAGAGGGTTCTAGCTGTAGACGGGAAGGATCTCCTGTAGAGGGTTCTAGCTGTGGACGGGAAGGATCTCCTGTAGAGGGTTCCAGCTGTGGACGGGAAGGATCTCCTGTGGAGGGTTCTAGCTGTAGACGGGAAGGATCTCCCGTAGAGGGTTCTAGCTGTAGACGGGAAGGATCTCCTGTAGAGGGTTCTAGCTGTGGACGGGAAGGATCTCCTGTAGAGGGTTCTAGCTGTAGACGGGAAGGATCTCCCGTAGAGGGTTCTAGCTGTAGACAGGAAGGATCTCCTGTAGAGGGTTCTAGCTGTAGACGGGAAGGATCTCCTGTAGAGGGTTCTAGCTGTGGACGGGAAGGATCAGTGGACAGAAAAGATGCTGCAGAATCCCACATAACTTTCACAAGACAATATTTTTTCTCAAAAGATACATTTAAATAAAAATGTGTTGCTTCAAATTTCTCAATAATTCAACATGTTTGTTCTCTGAAGCTTCTTTGATTTCACTGAATAATTCATTTATATTCTTCATGTTTTCCTCCAGATTGTTAGTGAAGATGAAGAAGTCAGAGATGTTTGGCTTTACCATGGAGACAGACGACCGGACAGAGGAGGAGAAATCAAGGCACAAGAATAAGAAGAAAGAAGGACTGGCCTCTGCTTTAGGGTTACCCAGTGAGGCCCCCAAGGCCCCCATGGACACTGATTACCAGGAGGAAATTGAGACGCCCAAAATCAAAATCAGATTCAATCTCGGCTTTGACAAGTGAGCCTGTGCACACGGTGTTAAACTGATTTCTGCCTCTGTTTGCCTCTCATTACAGCAGAGTGATGTATATTATCAAGTCACATGGTGTGAGTTAAAACAGACTGTGGAGCTTCTTGACTCGCAGTATTCTGTAGTAACCCTGTTTTGTTGAACACCTTTTGTTTCTAGAGGGATTCGAGGCGAAGTGCAACCGAAACAGAGAGACAACTCAACTTTCACCATTGATCGATTGTTTGAAGCAGTGGCCAGCAGGGACGTCAGGAAGCTGGATGGCCTGTACCAGTACTTATATCAGAACATGAAGAGACTCTCTGACTCTATGTGTACGTGTGTGAGCACCCATGATGCAACTGATGATCCAAAGTGTAATCCTTACCTTCTTGAATGTGTTGTTACATCTGTAGATCAGTCCTATGGTAAAACCGCTCTGATGAAAGCTCTGCTGCACCTCAAGGATGACAAGAACGACACCATACAAGTGCTAATTGACATCTCAGAGAGGACGGGTGACATTAAGGAATTCGTGAATGCTGCATTCACCAACAGCTACTACAAAGGTCAACAGTCCTCTAAATCCCAGACTGCACCTTCAGTGGTTTAGTGTTCCTGTTCTCCAAAGAAAGCAGAAATATGTGATAAAATAATGTCCTCACATGAATTTATCTTTTATCAACAAAAATGTCTTAAAATAGAGCTGCGGGACATTTGGAAAACTCATTATTGCCAAATATTGTGATGATAGGATCAGTTGCATTTCATAAATTTGTGATATCTTGTGTGGCTCTAATTGGAAGTGAAAAGAAAACAGTTTTCATATCTTCTGACAGGACAGACAGCTCTACATATAGCTATAGAGAGGAGGAGCATTTTCCACGTGAAGCTTCTGGTGAGCAAAGGAGCGGATGTCCACGCCAAAGCCTGCGGGAAATTCTTTCAGCCACATGATGGTACATTCTTTTACTTTGGTGAGTGTCTTTTTCTTTGACTCTTCAGACAAAAATCTAATATGTTCAAGAACAAACTTTTAGTACTGAAGGGACTGAATCCATCCATCCATTAACGCCATGCTTGCCACCGTACCGGACTAGGGATCATCAATTTTACATCAATACCAGCAAGTTATACATCGTTGGAAAGCATTTCTTCTCAATAAAAACGTCCAAAACATAATTTTTATGCCAACCAGTCACCCTAAAAACTTAAGAGCTACAGCTGGCACCAATTTAGGTATGAAAACCTTTGTGCACAAGCTCTAAAGAGGTGGATGTTATGGGGTTAAACTCACTGTGCAGGGTCGAGGGGGGACAAGCCACTGGACAAGAGACATCCTGGACACGTTGTCAGTCCAACTCAGGGCAACATGAAAACAATCAACCCTTCACCACTCAATTCAAACTTTATTTATTTCATGTCACCAACAACCAACAAAGAGCTTTACAAAGTTAAATAAAATCGGTGAAAATCAACAGAGAAATTAAACCAGTTGGATCAAAACAGTTAAAATAATGAAGCCACAAATAAATCAAATCAATAGCTAAAAACAGATAAAGCTCATCACAGTAAGAACTTATTATTCTCTCTTTAAAGTGAATGAAAACAAGTGGAGCGGGTTGCAGCGTTCTGATTGGATGGATTTTCTGCTCCACTCCCCAGCAATATCAATGTCTCCAACATCGTTGGTGTCCATCATAATCGTCTTTCATTAGTCACTGAGGTCCACTGGTCCCTGATCCAGTATAAATGCTCCCTGGTTCATGCAAGACAACACCTGTACCTGGTGGTGTGTTCAGGTTCCCTTGTAGGTCGTCTAGTCACAAACCACACTGATGTAAATGGTTTCAAATTGTCTAATTTGGCAGCTGGTCTGAGATGTGGATCAAACAGCTGTTGTGAATTTAGCTCTTCAGCTTCTTGTTAGAAAACAACTGGAACTGTGTTCCATGTCTCCCAACTCAAGCCTGTTCATTCTAGTCCCTTTTGTCCTCCTGAAGATTCGCCCCCTCCCGCCCGTATCATAGATGGTCACCCCGCCTACACTGTCTGCAGGATCGTGGGGGTCCATCCTCAGGGCCGAGGACATCAGTACCTCGTGGACTGGGAAGGGTACGGCCCAGAGGACAGCTCATGGGTCCCCCTGTCCTTCATACTCGACCCATCCCTCATCACTGACTTTGAGTCCTCCTCCGCCTCCCATTCTGTTCTCTCAGCAGGTCCCTCTGGTTCCTCAGCTCGGCCGCCAGGTGGCATCCTTTAAGGTGGGGGGGGGCGTTACCCAGCTCTCTGGGGCTGAGATTTAAGCTGTGGAGGAACCAGAGACAGACGCCAGTTTGTTCCATCGTCTAACGTGGTAACGTGTGGCCTCTGTAGTGTCCCCGGTACCCCTGTCCTCATCCTGTCTCCCTCCTGGATTCCGTCTCCAGGCTCCTGATTGCCTCCTTGCGCTGGTCGTCTGCCTCGCTGTCCAGAGGGCTCAGTCTCTGCTCCCGTCGTGTCCCAGCACGACTGTTTCTTCCCTGGCTCCAGTCCAGTCCTCCAGTCCACCTTGCACGTTCACAGTCCTGATCACTGTGTTGTTCTCCTGTCCTCTGTAAATAAGAAACACTGTTATTCATTAAACTCCGTCTCTCTGTGTGTTGGTCGGAAGTCTGGGTCAAATTAGAGTTCTCACTAACCTCAAACCATGACAACAACAACAAGTCATGTAAAACGTACCCAACCACTGAACAGTTGGACATGTCCATTCAGAAGGTCACGTTAAGTTCACCTTGTAAAGGTTCGAATGCATTTTAGGTTCATCCTGAAATTTCACCCAAAAACCAAATATCCTAAACTTTTTATGAGTTATGTATTTGTCTACTATCGCACACAAGATATAAAATTATTTGCTACAATCTAATTTTCTACATAAACGTCTGACAAACCTGAGCTCCAAATCCAAACACCTGAATCTGAATAAATCAGGAAATCATTAGTGGTTTACTATTGATAAACCAAAATATGGAAGCAGCAAATGTTTGAGGACTATAAATAAAGCAGGAATGAGTCAGACTCAGAGCTCTGCAGTCAGAAGGTCATGTTCCTTTAACTGATACAGTCTGTTTTATCTCCAGGTGAACTGCCCCTGTCTCTAGCAGCCTGCACAAACCAGCCTGACATGGTGGACTACCTGATGGAGAACGAGTATCAGCAGGCAGACGCTAAGATGACAGACTATCAGGGAAACACGGTGCTGCATGCCCTGGTGTTGGTGGCTGACAACTCAAAAGATAACACTGACTTCATAATTGCCATTTATGATCGTATCCTCAAGAACTCTGCTAGACTGCATCCCAAGCAGAACCTGGAGAACATAGAGAACAACGATGGGCTGACACCTCTAAAACTGGCTGCAAAAACTGGAAAGATTGGGGTAAAATTCAGCAGAAACTCAGAGCTTAAGAGAGTTGTGCATTTGTAGAACTTGAGTACTCAGGCTGGTATCTTTAGTTCTATTGACTTGAATAAAAACTATTTTAGTCTTAACACAGAAGACTGAATTCTCAGAGACTTTGTAGTTCACAGTTTCTCTTTGATCCTCTGCAGATTTTTTCCCACATCCTGAAAAGGGAATTCCAGGAGAGTCACACCAAACATCTGTCTCGTAAATTCACTGAGTGGGTGTATGGACCCGTCCACTGCTCCTTGTATGACCTGGCCTCAGTAGACTCGTATGAGAACAACTCTGTTTTAGAGATTCTGATCTACGGCAGTGAGATTCCTGTGAGTCGCAGCTTCTGGAGTCCAGCTTTAGCAGCTGTATTTGTTATTCTCATGTCAAACCCGTGTCTCTTCTCAGAACCGCCATGACATGCTTGAGACAGAGCCTCTGAGTCAACTGCTGGAGAAGAAGTGGAGGAGGTTTGCAGGTCGAATGTTTCTTTTCAATTTCCTGGTCTACCTTGTGTACCTGGTCATCTTCACTGCTGTAGCCTATAACAAGAGAGATGGAAAGGTAGCTGGTTTTTCACTCACTGTTTGACAAATCTATATCAGAGACAGGATCATCCTGACACCTCCTCTGTGCTCCACAGCCTCCGTTTACCATTGAGGATGAGTTGATGGATTACCTGTATGTCTCGGGCCAGCTGCTGACAGCACTAGCAAACATATATTTCTTCATCAGTGGGGTAGGTTGACAGAAGTTTTTCCCAGATGTTCAAATGAACAAAATTTTGAATTTTAGTTTGATTAAAATGTGTCTAAATTCCTAGATTTTGGACATGAGGAGGAAACGACCAAAGCTGAAAACTCTGCTGATCGATGGTTATTATGAGATTCTCTTGTAAGTATTAAAACGTTTTTCAAAATAAGATCAAAATTGTTGGAATATCTAATCTAACACTCATAGCATGTTTTAACGTTGTTCCTGATTTGTAAGTCCTTTCGGATGAAAGTGTGCTAAAAGAGAAAATGTTATATTTTCTTTGTTATTTGAGAACCCAAAATCTGAACTCAGAGTCAGAAGAATTTAGTGAAAGAAAACTGTGATCATGAAATAAGAATTCAAACTTACAATTAAAAGCAAACTGGAGTGTGATGGTAGAATACCAAACACAGTGGGAAACCACTAGGAACAAAACTGCAACATCAGGATCAAACAATGTATGAAAGAAAACCAGGAAGAGGAGAGCTGAGTAGGACGATTACTGAATACAAACAGGTGAGTTGATTAACAGGTGGGAGACAGGTGTGCAGTGAGCTGAGAAGGTGAAATGAGGGAAGCAAAGGGGGAATAAAACACAAGAACAGAGAGACAGAAACATCCTGAAAACTAACAGAGAACATAATTAAAGGCGTGACATTCCCTGAAGGAACAAATATCACCTGCTGCCTTTAATGTCAGAGATTTAAACTCATTTTATTTGGTGACTTTATGGGAGTTTCAACTGTTCTTGTCAAATTGTGACAATGACTGTCTGCAATCTCACACAAAATTACAAGACATCATGCTACATGTTAGCACCAGGAGTCTGTGCTGTGAATGACTGTCAGCTATCACATGAAACTGTAGCTTAATATCCATAAAAGTGATTTACTTCCTGTTTTGTATTTGCTGTAATTGTTTAGCTGTGGTGGCCATCTTAAATGGGGTTGACTACAAAAGTTAATGAGAGGTAGATTTACGTGTTAAAATTTCTTTATGAGAACTTTATAAAAATCTGTCCATAGATATTTTGCTAACAGATAGAGTCCAGTGGCATTTGGTCGATTTAATGGCAGAATCTGAAACAACAATCTCATGTGAACAGTTAGGACCTAACCAGTGCTTAATTTGTAAATCAAAAGTTACCGGAACGCAAATAGCGCTATGAGACCAGAATTCACTGAGGCCAAACTGATACCGGAACGCACACACATACACAACCGTCGGACCAGACCAAGCAGGTGTAAATTGTCAAGCAGGGCTAGAGAAAGATAAGCCCAGAGGAAGTAAGTTATACTGCCTTTTTGGCATTTTGATGCCGCTGTTATTTATCCCAATTAGCGCCGTTAACGGATCCTAGCAAACAGTTACCGGAACACACCCTTTCAAAATAAGACAGTTCCTGGATCTTGTTCCGGCAGGATCAGGCTCAAATTAAGCCCTGGACCTAACTGTTAGGTTAATGTTTTCAGTCGTGGTCAAAAGTTTTGAGAATGACACAAATGTTGGTTTTCAGTTTGCTGCTTCAGTGTTTTTAGAACTTTGTGTCAGTTGTTTCTGTATTGAAGTTTAATTACAAACGTCATAAGTTTCAAAGGAATTCATGTTCATGCACAGAATCAATATTTGCATTGTTGGAATTGGCCCTGCATCTGATGCAATACATTCTTTTATAATTAACGCTTGGAGTTTGTCAGAATTATTGTTCTTTTTTCTCCACTTACCTCTTGAGGATCGACTACAAATCCTCCATTAGATTAAGGTCTGAGGCGTTTCCTGGACACCCAAAATTTCAATGTTTTGTTTCCTGAGTCACTTAGTTTTTACTTTGTCCTGATGACCCGGAGCTCCATCATGCAGGAAACGGCTAAACCGTTCTTGGATGGTTGAAGAAGTTGCTGTTGGAGGATGTTTTGGTAACATTCTTTAATCATGGTTGGGTTTTTGTGAATGTCAGTCAGCATCACATCATGAGCTTGTCAACATTCTCACCTGTGTTAATGAGATGATTGAAATGGTCTCAGCAGGTCCTTTTATGGCAGAGATGACATGTAGTGGAAATTGGGGATTAAGTTTGTTTTTATAACAAAGAAGGACTTTGGAATTCATCTGATCTTTAAAACATTCTGGAGTTTATGCAAATTGCTATTATAAGAAGTGAAGCAGCAAACTTTACACAAACCCAATATTTATGTCATTCTCAAAACTTTCATCCAACTGTACACGTGTTGGAGATGATTCAACTAACTAACACTATAAGATTCAGCCTAGTGTTTGTGGAACTGACAGAGATGTGTTTGCTAATGTTAATTAGCTGTAACAGTCACCTTGAAATGCATAAACTTCAGAAGTTATTTGGTTGTTTATGTGTGTGGAATGATCATGAGTCTAATTAAAATCACTGCAGTGGTTCATGAGATATTTGGCCAACAAGCACACTTGCAGACAGGCTGTACATTTATTTTCTCAGTTTCTCCAAAAAAACATCCACAACAGATTATTTCCAGTTTGTATAAATTTATCTGATCACCACTCCCAGATGATCCTGACTAAGAATCAATGTATCTGTGCTGTTGATAGTTTTGTGCAGGGCTTCCTGTTCATGGTCTCTGCTGGTCTGTATCTGGGGGGTCGGGATGAGTACCTTGGCTTCTTGGTGGTGTGTCTCGCTCTCAGCTGGGTGAACCTGCTTTACTTTTCCAGGGGTTATGGACAAATGGGAATCTACAGCGTCATGATACAGAAGGTAGCTGACCTTTGCACTCCACTACAGTCAGTATCACAGTGATCTGAATCCATCTTTTCTTTCTGTAGATGATTCTCAGTGACATCCTGCGCTTTCTTTTTGTCTACATCGTCTTCCTCTTTGGATTTTCTGCAGGTATTTCATATCATCGTGAGCCAATGGAACGATTTGTTCAACCTGTACTTACATACAGTATACTACAAGTAAATTGTTTTCCCTCTCCTACTACAGCGGTGGTCGCGCTGCTTATCGAGCCTCCAGAAAGAAACAAAACCAGCGCAAAGGGTGCACGTTTTTTTGATCTTGCTGTTTCTGCTGAGGATTGTGTCAAACCCACATACAGAAACATTTCCTACACCATCCTGCAGCTCTTCAAGTTCACCATAGGTATGGGTGACATGGAGTTCACCCAGGACTACAAGTACGTGGAGGTCTTCTACTTGCTGCTCATCGGCTACATCATCCTCACCTACATCCTGTTGCTCAACATGCTTATAGCCTTAATGAACCGCACTGTAGAAAAGATCACCATGGAGAGCACCAGCATCTGGAGACTACAGGTAAGTATCAGGAAGTCTTGCTGGTATTTATTACAGGAAACACTGGTTTCATTTGGTGCTGTGGTTCTTCTCAGAGGGCTGTCACTATCCTGGACATGGAGAAACGACTGCCCTGCTGTCTGAAGAAGAGGGTTCGCTGTGGGGTGGAACGAAAACTTGGCACTGCTCTTGGAGAAGATCGTCGTCACTGTTTCAGGTTTGTTTCTTCTGTCTTTAAAATGCCTTGATTGAAAGGTTACACCACCGACCTGAACAGGTGGTTTGGTGTCTAACTCTGAACAATTAATTTGATATTTTATCACAATAATGCATAAGATTAACTCAGTATCTTCACATCTAAAAGTAATATAAAGATATTAGTGTAAATCTTGTCACTTAAAGCCCTTTGAAAAGCATCTATGATGAATTATTGACGTTGTCTAGGACCATTAATTGTTTTTATGTGTTAAAAATACATGAAGTAGACAGTCAGAAAGAACCCCAACTAACTAACAAGCTGTTCAGAAAATATATTTACAGATGCTGTTTTAATCTGCAGACAGTTTAGTTTATGAGTACCAGAACAATGTTTAATCTAGTCAATAATAAAAGTGTCAGAAACTAAATGAGAGTTAGAGGTTTCCTCTAAGGGGCTGTACATCAACAAAGCTGGTAGCACTGTTGCTTAGTAGCAGGAAGGTTGTGTGTTTGACTTCCAGCTGGACCCTTCTGTCTCCCCGTGCACTCTAGTTTCCTTCAATGACCAAAAACATCCATGTTAGGCTGATCGGAGACTCTAAAGGCTTTAAATGTGAGTGTGAATGGTTGTTAGTCTTCATGTGGATCTGTGATGGTCTGATGATCTGTCCAGACCTGGTGACCTCACCTCTCCTCCAGTGACCTTTGGAGATAGGTACCAACTCCTCGTGACCCTGAACAGGATCACGCACTAACGGACAACAGAACGGGAGGTTTTTTAATCATTTTAAGATTTCAGCATTCAGACATTAGCAATAAATTACATTTTAATTCAGTAGTTACTGTCTTTTATTGATTGTATTGACACTGTCACAAGATATTTGCAAAACTAAAATGTCATCAGTCTGTTTAATATTTTGTAATTTAGGTAAAATGCAGCGTTTTCGAGCTGTTAGAAAGGACTGTCCTTGTGACGTCTAATAAAGACAAACAGCTTTATTACAAAACCAATCTTTAGTATCGTAGATATTCATTTCTATAATTTTTTAAATAAATTAGTATGTTTTAATGTCCTTATTACACAACAAACCACAGTAAAGGTAATATTTTTGTAGTATTTTGGTTCTAGCTGTTTTCTAGCCCTGTTCATATTATTCTTCTCTAATAAGTATTTTTTGTGATTGATGATGATTGAGTGAATGAGTAATGGAGATTTAAATCAGGGTATTTAGGAACATGTTTATTTCCTTTGTCTTGCCCATTTGTCCCAGATAAATTATATCTGTATGTTTTAACAAACTACTGATCATCGTATTCTGATCAACAACAGTGACAAATATTAAAAAAAATAACTTTTAGTAAATAATAACTGGAGAGTCGAGACAAAGGTTTGTTCAGTGGTGTGTTCAGGGTCAGAACAGCATTTCACAGTAGTTTTTGTTCTCTGACAGCTGACTGATGTGTCATACAGCCAACAGTAACTGGAGTGTGTGTCCTCTTGTCCTCTCAGAGTCGAAGAAGTCAACTGGAACAAATGGAACATCAACTTGGCCAAAATTAGTGAGGATCCAGGTTGTTGCGATGGGATCCAGCAGCCCGGTTCAGAAACCCCTCTGAGCAGAAATAACAGAGGTAAAGACATTTGCACATGTGCATAAATGGCAGCAAATGTTCTTAACATTTCTTGTTTCATCCACAGGGAGGAGCTGGAGAGGTGTTTTCACAGTGCGCAGAAGGCAGAGGGAGGCTTCTCAGTCCACAGAAATGAGCCCTCTGTACATCTGAAGAGCCCCCACAGAAGTACCGGCTGTGCAGTCAGCTTGGATGACAAGGAGCCATTCAAACTAAAACACAGTGTTCTGTTTAACAGACAAATGGGTGAACAGATTTCCTGACTGAACTCTTGTGACGTCTGCTTCGTTATACATTTATTCCAAAGGGAACCATTTCGGTGTTCTGAGCATCGAGGAGAAAATAATGTCGGTTCTTGTGTAACAGACTTTCTGAATGCTGCAACAAGTGTAACTTAACTCTGAATGAAATCATGCATTTCAAATGTAACCTTTAGTTTGTTTCTGCATGTGACTTGACTTTATGTTTGCTGCAGAGCGGCTATCCTGCCTGCACCTCTGGCATGAGTTAAAACCCATCATGGAGTAATACTGATCACAAAAGGTGCTGATCCTGCTCTCCTGCTGTGTGCCCTTTATGCAAGTCCCATTTTCATCACAGCCAGACAAGCTAAAGCTACTGTACCCAGAAAGTGCTGCAGATTTCACAGCTTGCACTGTCTGCTCTGCTTCCTCCTGCTATGTGGCAGAGGCAGGCTGGATAAAGGACATGAAAGCACAGCAATCAGAGCAACAATCACCACCATGTGCACAGACTGTCACAGTCACAAATCATATTGCTTCAGGTAGATCTTCTGAAGCCTTCTGTCACTTGTATGAATGGAATTTGTTTAGTTACGGGAAGAAGAAAAGGACACCCACCTTAAATTGTTGGGTTTTACAAATCAGGACATAAAAGTGTTCAATTGTTACCTAAAACCTCTCAAACCCAACTTCAAGATTGTAAAAACAGAACAAGTTCCATCATGAATTATTTTATAAACGACAAATCAATCCAAATGAAAAGGATGTGAGTGAAAAACGAAGGCCATAGAACCATGTAGCAGCCAGGTGCTGCTAATCAAGGAGCTGATCGTCAGCAGGTGTGATAGTCTCTGTAAACGCAGGTGTCGATTCTTTGGTCTGGACAGGAGTGAGCACACAGCACTAAGAAGGAAAAACTGACCAACAATCTGAAAAGGGTCAAAGGTCATTTCCAAATTGATGATCAATCCAAAGGTTAGAGTTCATACCACAGGATTCAGTTAGCAAGTTAAAGGTTAAAGTTCATGACATAAGATTTGGAAAAAGACGGGACAAGTTTTGCTTGTTTGGAAACATCAACATCAACAGCAGCAGCAGCAGCAGCAGTAGTAGCAGCTACAGGATCTGGATACCTGCACACATTGAGTCAACCACGTTGATACCAAAGTATTCTAGAATGATGTGACTCAGATCTGTCAGACGGCTAAAGCTCAAAAACAAACTGGGTCATGAAGCACGACAACAAAGTATCTGAAAGAGAAACCTGGTCCAGTCAAAGACCTCGACCTGACTGAAGTACTGTAGAGAAACCTTCAGAGAACTGTGTGGAAATAAAACCTGAAACGTTGTCAAGAAAAATCAGACAAACTTCCTCTACAATGACGAGAGAGACCGATAAAGTCCTACAGATAAAAACTACTTCAAGTTCTGGTTTTTAAAGGAGGTTCTAGAAGCTGCAGGATCACGCAGTCAATACTTAGACTCAGTTTTTACACACAGATTTTCCATGTTGGTTTAGTTTTAGTTTGATAAGTAACACCATGCTGGAATCTGTTTTTAACACTTGAGATTCAATTTGATTTATTTTAAAAACTGGTAAATAGTTTTTCACAAACATGTGACTGGAAGAGACATTCATGTGAACAGCTAAACGTACCTTAACACTCAGAAAAGAGGATAAAACTCATGTTATAAAATGTTTAAAGGTTCTGTATCCTGCTATTTTACAGCTGTCAACATCTGGAACATATATGATAAAATATTACCGTTGGTGTTATATAGTCTTTATTTGTCCTGAAATATAACTTTTATCCTTGAGTTATTCTCTGACCAGGAAGTAAAACACTCAGTTTACCTAAATTGCCTCCTCTCCTCCAGGCCCCCTCCTCATGAGTGCTGCCCCTCGAGCTGCCTGAATAAAATGATGAATAAATTCCTGTAACTTTCACAGCTAAATGAACATTTTCACTGAGACATTTTTAGAAAGTAAAATACTACAAACGGTGGTGTTTAGTGTCTTGCTTCAGACTCTGGCAGCTCGGGGGGTGTGTGTTTAATCTGCAGGTCCTGGTGTAACATTGTTACATCACTATGTTACAGTCAGGTGGTTTTCCAGGAGAGAGTGGAGCAGCTGCTCAGAGCGCAGGATTCAGGAGGATTACTTAGAAATGTGTGTATTAAACCAAAAACCAGTCTGGAGGGTTTAATAAGGAAATAACATCATAACATGGTTAAATGCTCCAAACAGCTGATTTTACATGATACAGGATCTTTAAATGTTTCAATGGATGCACACAGTTCAAAAGCCTTTTCAAAGCATAAATTAGAACTTTATTTTATTATTACAATATTACAAAAAGAGTAGCACAACTCTCACACTCTTGCCTCTTATCTGTCATACAGAATGACACAAAAGAAAGGTTCAAGAACCTTCTTCCATTTCACAGCAATAGAATAAGAAACAAAGAAGAAAATAAAATTTAAATAACAAGCAAATCAAGTTTCATAAATAGTCACAACTGCAAAATGAAGCTTTGAAACTGGAAACAAAAGTTACAACTTGGTAACTACACATTGCTAAAAATATATAATTACAAATTATTACTGCTTTTCTTTCTGTTGTAAGAAATCTCTATGGAATTCCACAAAACAAAACTTCATTAAAATTGAAAAGGTGAAAAATCAAATGAAAATCAAGATTTGCTGTTTGTGTGTATCCTTTCCATGTTCCTCCTCATTATTTGGGGTTTTCAATAAAACCATGCTCATTGTCAAAGGAAAGTCCAAGGACCAAACACTTAAGGCTTTTTAAGGGCTGTTAGGGAGTTCGGACAAAACATAGGTGTCATTGTGTTATTATACACACGCATTTGGCACACACACACACTCCCTCACCTGCGCCCATTTCAGAAGGCAACACACACACGCACACACACACAATCATTAAAAGTTACAGTAGTCTAGTAAGTAAGCCAGTGTACAAGAAAATAAACAATGCATTTGCTGTTTCACTTTAAACTGAAACCTCCATTTCATTTACTGCCAAGAGATCTTGCAAGTGATCAATTTGGTCTTTTCAAGCATGAGAATCAGTAGCAACCACAATGTGACTCAACTCACGGAGATTCCCGCGGTCAGGAAGAAAACTCTGGCTAAGCTCGGCTTTTAGGATCTACATGACATTATTAACATGTATTTTTCTTCTACCTCAGAGCCAACTGATCCCTTTCTTTACAAAGAATCTCAACATTCAAGTAATACATTTGTTATTGACACTGAAATGATCTGAAAAAGCACACGAAGACTTCATGGCACCACTTCAAACATACTGGTAGATCCTGGTTTACCTGACTTTGCCCATTTTAAAGGTAGGAATCTTTCTTCATTATGTTCTGCCCTTAGCATTTCACAATCTTGTTGCCAAATGACACAATAGCAAAAAGGTTGTTTTTTTAAATACCTGAATTCATTGCAGCATTATAAGCAGGACAGAGCGCCATCTCTTTAAACATGTCTGTTCCCTGTTGGTACTTTATAAACAACCTGATTACATGCTTCCTTTACAAACAGAGAGGAATGAATTATCTCCTCATACAAACTAACAGGTACATTAAACAGATGTTTGCATACTGCAAGCTTTTATAACCTCAGTGATGACAACGCACTGAAAAATGATTGTGTTTGAATCAAATCAGTCATCGGCTGAAATTCCTGATATGATCCTTTAATATTAATATTAAAAGAAGAGCCCAACGCGTTATTACATGTTACAGTTTTTTCCTGTGTGAGATTCAACTTCTTTCCTACATGCATAAGAAAACTTTACTTACAGATCTTAAGTAGAAATAACACAGGATTTATTATGACCCAGGCACAGAGAGAGAATGTATGATCATGGAAGAAGCAGGGATCAGTACAGATGTGCCCGCACACACACACACACACGCTTTCAGTAAAAAGTTACCTACGGTATCAGGTTAAAACACGCATCAGCAAAACTAAAAGTATCAATTGATCACTTGCAAGATGAAACAAACAAACAAAACAACATAAACCTACTGTTCTGCATTAAATATATTAATTTACCCTCTTTTAATACTTGTTGTCCTTTAGGTTATCTGTCAAGTGTCCTTTCTTAAGACTAAACAAATGGGTTGGATAACAGTGAAGACAAGGCCATAGCTTATCTGTACCCTGGGTGCTGGATGAGAGCGGTTCTACCGTCTCCAACCTCTGGACCTACCCTGTTCAGAGGAGGCCTGTGCATCTTGCCCATCAAACCGAGATTCTGATCACGGAAGTAGGGCGTCTGGAAGTCCCCACCTAAGTAATCTGCTGTTTGCATCAGATTAGTCTGGCCGCAGGAGGATGAGGAGGAGCTTGTTCCGAGCCTGTAATGAGGAGCCCCGGGGGGCCCACAGTCTAGCGTGGTACACCCCCCCGGGCCTGCACCGTGGAATGACATGGCTATGTCCTGAGACCCAGAGCTGTCACTGTTGGGTGTGGGGAGGATGCTGCTGCTCCAAATGTGAGACTGAAAGTAGTGACCATTAGTGTAGTGGGCCATGGCACCAGGTATGGTGTTGACAGGAGGGGAGGGGGTGGGCCTCTCCACAGGAGGCTTCAATGAGTATGACTGACCAACGCACACCTCTGCAGGGTAGCCCATACCTTTAAAATGGAAGGATGGGTCTCTGGAAGGCTGCTTGCAGAGATGCGTCCCACCATTCTGAATGTGGGGCACCTGAGCCATCTGATGCTGATTCCAGGAGCGCATCTTCTGCTGCTGTGCGTTATGTTGAAGCTGTTGTTGCTGCTGATTCTGTTGTTGATGAAGATGGTGCTGCAGGTGTTGCTGCTGCTTGGGATCAGTGTGGTTAGAAGGCAAGTGGTTCATAGTAGCCGCACTGGTTGGTGCGTGTGCTCCCATCGGGGCTGTGGCTTTTTCTGGGCCAATAATGCAGGTGGGAGGGTGAAAGCCAGGAGTAGTAGGGTTACTGTGCATGGACACCCTGGAGCATGCGCTGATAAGCAGGTTGCGGCTAATGGGGCTGGGGTTGGCGATCTGGCCCTCACACATGGAGGTGGTTCCTGTGCCTTGGACCCGAGCTTGGCAAAATTGGTTGAGCTGATGCACGATGGTGCTCAGGTCAGCCTGTCGGCCCTGGTGCAGTCCGGCAGCCATCGAGAGTGGAATGGTTGAGGTAGAGACGGTAACGTTGGGTGGCGCATCGCCATCTGGCAGCTTTCTGCTCCCCTGCAGGCCAGATGGCGGCAGCTGCTGCAGGTGATGCTGCTGAAGCATGACACTGGGGGGCCCTTGTGGGTTACTGAGGGCTGGGTGTTGAGACAAAGTCTGGAGTCTGGGTGGGCCCTGAGAGTGCTGACCCAAAGGGGGGTGATGTCTGAGAGTTTGGGTGGGAGCTTGTTGCTGAGGGAGGGGCATGTGTAAAGTCTGAAGCAGCTCCTGTGGTTGAAGGGGAACGTTCCGCTGGGGCCGGGGCAGGGCGGGCAGAGATGGGTGGTGGTTTAAAGTGCTGGTTGAAGCCACTTGATAGGGTCCAGTAGGAGGATTCATAATGACTTCAGAGTGCAAGCGAGCCCGGCTACCGTCAAAATCTTTTAGGATACCTTTAACTGTGGGCACCTTGACGATGGCGAGGAGACCTGTCTTGGCACTGGACTGAGACGGGGGGTAAGGGCTGTAGCGCTGGCCCGATGTATCCAGGCCGTTGACCGTACGGCGCACGTGGTTTCTCTGAGGGACTTTGACACTGTTGGGAAAGATCTTGATGGTGAGGGGGTTGTTGGCAACCTTCTTAGCATATGCGTCCAATTCTGCAGGGGTTGGAAACGGCGCAGGTCTCATCCTTTGTATGGTGTCCCCTGGGGCAGAAACAGGACAGATTGAGACACAGAAAGCAGAAAGAAACAGAGTTTGGTGAGGTGCAGAGAGAAAAGGCACAATGAAAGAGGCAACATAATCCAGTTAGAAGTGTACGTCAATCAAAATTACACATGAGATGAAATCTGAGCAGATTAGTAAAAAACTACTTTAAAAGAGCCAAATTCTACATCCATGTTTCAGCTTTTATCTCACCAGGACCAGATTTAGGTGAGGAAGATACTTCCTTTTGCATTTACAGTAGAATGATTTCAATGACACATTGTCAGTAAAAAAGAGAAAAAAAAAGAATCCAGTTAAGTGCAGTAGTTGGTGGCTTTTAGGTCAAAAGCTTTTACTGGATTTAATTGACGCAAACGGGCCAAGAATAAGTGCTGAGGGGTGGGCTGCGATGTTGCAAGTGAATCACAAACCAAACAAAGAATAAGAGAGGCAGTAATGGTCCCCCGTGGCTGCTACAGGGAGAAATAAAAGAGAAATACAGAGAAAGGCAGAGAGCAGAGCTCCATGACAGCAGACAAGTAATCAGACACAGAAGCAGCGTCTCTGATCTGCAGGAACACCTCCCAGGACTCAACACGCAGACATTTGTTACACCTGCTAAACACAGCGGCTAAATTTAACAACGTCTAAGTGACAGCGTGAACATGACTACCTGTTTGTTCATGTCTGAGAGTGTGTTTTATTTAGGAGTTTGTTTAAAGAGTGAAATAACAACCATTGGAGAGGTGGCTCATGTGTCAGAAATGCTCCATTTAATGTGCAAGTCTTTGCTTTCATCAAAGTGGATTTCAACCCGTGCTACATCGCAACACAGTGTTGAATTAAAGAAGGTTCAACTTGATGTGGTGTTCGTATCAGCTCTGTCAGTCTGACCTACTTACACTACAACATTTGGACTGAAGGACAACTATGATGCTGATCTGAGGCAATAATATGACAGGTCACTGAGGGGAGGTTCAGCTCAGGTAACAGATGTCTTCACAGTGCCCAGGCTTTCTTGATTTGTAGCTGCAGAAGGAAATTCTAAAACACCTCGACTCTGACAGTGGTCTGTAGTTCATGGACCCGAAGCTCAGCCCCGCAGCAAGCAAACAGGCTTGTGGGATGAGGCACAGAGCTGAACTGAAGGCGTGGATACGTCAGCACCACGAGTTGCACCAATTGTCTAATTAATTCCTGCTTTATTTGAGAACAGGAAACAATGGGCAGTGATGTGTGGGGCTGGTATGGAGAGGCACACGGGAGGCTGAAGTAACAAAGTGTTCATCCCACTGATGACAGCCTCATTAATGCAGGGGTCTGGGCCAAGGAGCTGGAGCTTGACACCCGCCATCATTGAAGGCCCGGTGTCTGTCGCTGAATAAATGCCAGGCTAAGCAAACAGAGAGAAACAAACACTTACACACGAGCACACAGACGCGCTGAGGTTTCACCTGACAAAAACATGAAATGATTAATGATCTTGTTAGAAATGATGTCTCGCTGTGACAGGAACAGACTGAATAAATACAGCAGCAATCTTGTTGGAAAATATAACCATAAATTTAAAGATTCTGACACAGACTCCATGGTTTGCTACTGTTGTGAAAACCTCATGACACATCATCTGTTGCTACAGAAAGAGGTGTAAGTGAGAAGGAAGACAGCACTGCAATCATTTGCACACCACAAATCATCTATATCATCTCGCTGGAGAGAAATCTTCAGGGGAAAATTGGGATTGTGGACATATCAAAGAAAAGACAACATCTTGCACAAGTTTTAAATACGTACAAGCAGACAAGAACTCAGGGATCATGTTTTTACTTAAAACGTTTTATCCAAGACAGACGAATGATTCCCATTTTAACAAAATTATCAGAGCTTTAATTTAGATTTCTTTTAAACAAAAGAATAAAACAATCAACATTTTTTAAATTAAATGACGAGTATTCCTTAAAGGAAGGCCTAAAGCTTTTCACATTAGAATTTGAAACTCATATTGCAAGATGTTTTGCAGTTTGTGTTGTAAATGACTCTCAGCTGAAACGACACCAAATTTAACCTCGACAGCTGCTCAATTGTCTAAGTTATTGCCATTTTTTGTGTTTGGTACACGTGCTCATCTGTGGCAGTTATCCTGAATTAACTTTACACTAAAAGTTAATCAGTTGTAGAACCTGCAGAGAAGACGTTCTGAAAGTTTCATTAAAATCTGTCCAGTGGTTCATGAGATATTGTGCTCTCTCTCAAACACAATTATTATTATTATTACTATTATTACTATTATTATACTATTATTATCATTGGTAGTAGTAGTAGTAATAGTATCACCCACCTTTCGTCTTTCAGTGCCAGGCAATAATAATGAGGTATATAAATTTACCACGAAACCTAAAATGGATAAAAAGCACTGTTAATTCACCCACTGGCACTTTTTATTTGATGAGTTTTAAACTTAAAGTAAAATTTTGGCAAATAAACACAAAGTCAATGTAAAATAGCCCAGAAAAATAAAAACTTTTTAACAAATCTCGCTGCTGGCTTTTCATGGGGGAGAAGCAAATTGCTGCAATAAAGTGTGTGATGAAATTGACACATTGTTATATTAAGCAGTTTCCTGGAAAAGTGGATTAAATGAAGTCGTTTGGATCAGCTGTTGATTATATCTTCCAGTAAGAAAGTGTAGTGCATTAGCATATTAACCTTAACCTGAAACCTGGATTAGTGGAAGAGCTAAAAGCATCAAGGGAGGGTTAATGAGGAATATGAGAGACATTTGCTGGCAACTGCTGGTGGCAGGGAGCAATATCATCTCTCAGATCTCCAGCTAAGCCCGTTGCCAGGGAGGAAACGGGAGGAAAGAGGCCACTCTGGCCAAACGCTAATTATCTCACTGCTAGTGAGCTGATTGGAACACAAGTGCACAGTCAGCAGGCACTAATTAGGGTTTCTTTTATTCAAACTACTGTTTTTATTGAACAAGGTTTAAGCAGCGGGAAAGCAGGAGCTCGTGCTGCTGTAAATTGCAGTTTTCGCACATGAGCAGGAAATTAGGTCTGAAGGCTCAGTGTCAAAGCAGACGTGTGGTTCTGGTTTTTCACATGAGGGCCCCTCCTTCTGTTTCTGCAGACCTGTAAGTGAGCTGATGCTGACAGAGCAATATAATATAACCTTTAAAAAATGATTACTACTTTGAGAGAAAAGATGGATAGTCTCAGACAGAAAAGTAGCCCAGCAGCACTCGGAGAGGAACAAGAGCCACTCTGAGGTACTTGAGTCATCCTGAGACTGTTTTCTTTATTTGATATACTCCTCTGTCAGCCTTAACACTTTACAGCTACGATCAGTTAACAGTCACCCTCTGATGATAAATAGAGCAGCTGCTCCGGCCTTGTCTCCGACAGCAAGCTCGTAACTTTAAATGACTCTCCTGTCCACAGACTCAAACTGGAGAAGAAGAAACTCGCCTGATTCTCTGCAGCACTTGGTGAACGTAGAGTTGAAAAAAACAGATTCATTTTTGGGGTTTTTGTGGAGAAGTGTAAATTTCGCTCCTCCTCTTTCTTGTTGAAAGTAGTTTCAAACGTCTGAGCAGTTGATATGTGCGTCAGCATGTTATCTGTCATGCTTCTATGGCCTGTCGCCACAACACAACTGACCAGCGATAATAGTTCTTGAGTCTGTAAGTCTGTAGCTTTTACAAGGTATCTCATTAACCACTGAATGGACTGTAATAAAATGCTCAGAATGTAACTATTGGATGTACATTGACAGCTACTTAACTAGAGTCAAGGCCATTCAAGATGGCCTCCACTGCATTAATCAGCAAATGCAAAAATGTAACTGTAACCTCAGTCGGTCTCACAGATATTCAGCTCCACTTTCATGTGGTGGAAACACAGTCTAACAGATCCCTCCGATCGATATCTTGTGACATCATTTTCAAGTTTTAACCAAAAAGGCGATGCCTCAGTTTCTTTACATAAGATGATCTTATTTTAAAACTAAAAGGCAAAAGATATATTTATTTAAATAAAGATACGTACATTTGTTACCTGTTGTTTTGGTCTTGCCCTTTTATTGACTACAAATAGTCCTGAAAAAGTCTTATTACTCTAATTCCTCCCAAAATATCCTGCAATCAGGAGACTAACGACAGCATCAAAATGTTTCAAGGACTTAAAATGCAAAAAGTTAGGAAAAATACAAACATATCAAATACCAGTGCATCAAATCAATAATTGAAATAACAAGTCTTTGGATTTTGATGAAGAGAGGTTTCTTGTGAAGTCAAGCTGCCATGTGATCTTGGTGCCAGATAAAGGATGGGACTCTGGAGACACTGGGTCTTGTGGACAGACAGGACGGAAACAGCACAGAGCTGCTTCTGTCTGTGTGGCAGCACACAACTGCACTAATATGCAGCTGGTGATCTACAGGTGCTATTATGGGATGGTCCACTGAGAGCGTACAGAAGTTTCCACAGGCTCATTGGTAAAACGATTAACTCAAAATGAAATACAGATCAGGGGCTTTTGATGTGACAGTGTCTGTTTGAAGAACAGATGAAAAGGAAAAGCATTATGAGAGAATGATAAGAGGGAGGAAATGGACTGAAATTACACTTCTAGGAATCAGCATATCACCTAAATGGATTACAAAAAAACAAAATGATCACTAGATGTGGCCTTAGATGTGTCCTGGTGTGTCATATGAAGTAAGAACAGAGGCAGTCTGACTGCTGTCACAATCCTGCCTGAGTGAGGCAACAGACGCTGGCACTCAGCAGACTCCCTCACGCTGGCTGATCTCCTGGGGGCTGGCTGATTACGGTGATTCTGAAATTACAGGCTTGATGAGCAGGAGCATTTCACAAAAAAACACCAGTAGAAATGGGTCAGGCTGGAACAGAGTTTCCAATCAAAGAGACTGGAACGGGAAGAAAGGAGACGAGATGTAGATTACATTTTTTTTTGATTAGCTAAAGGTAGCTAACACAATGAGTTAGAATCAGTGTCTCAGATGAAATGTATAGAGACAATACTGAAAGAGAAAGATTTAAGTACGATCTTGTACGATCACTTCATCTGTAAAAAAGTATAAGAAAGAGATTACATTTACTATTTTCATTCAGTACGTATTCATTTCTGCCACTCACAGAAGTCAGAGGATCAGCTTTTGCTGGCGTCCACGGACCTCAACTTTCCATTTGTGCTGCTGGAACCTAAAACCCTGAAAGTGTCTAGTTTGTCAGCAGTTGAGTTGTAAAATTTAAACACATTGAATTCAGCTGGCAAGCACTGACAAGTCTGCTGTTAAACCGGGGCAGCAGATTGCATCTTAAATTCATTCGCATTACAAGATCAGCGGGGCAAAACCACTCAGCCGCAATCTGTCTACAAGTCTGACAGTAACTGACTCTTCCTGATGGTGAAAATTAGGCGAGATGGTTGTGTTTAATGTGCGACTGAGATGGTGGTGTTCTGCTAAGCACACAGGACCGCGCTGTTGTGACAGACAAATCTTCATGGGTGTTGGGAGGCAGGGAGGCGGGGGGGCTGGTTCATCAGCAAATTAATGGTGCAGTTCCTCCTAATTTCCCTTCAAGACAGATCTGTGGTTTTGGAGCTCAAAAGTATTCGGAGAAAGAGCCAAGCCATGTTTCTTACAAGGATTTTGAACAGCTCGGTGTGTGTTTGTGTTCTGAGATCAGTACTTACATTTCTGAAGTCCAGTGTTCATCTGCGTGTGGGGGAGAAGTTGGAGGGGGAGGTCACCTGGCCCTGGCAGACAGGCCAGCATTTCACACAGACACTAGTGCAACATGGGACACACACTTCTCCTCACGCTGCAGAGAGAGAGAGAAAGAGAGAGAGGAGAGGTCAGATACAACTGCGAGGCATCACGTGGAGCGTGGCGTTACAGAGATGGGCTCTGGACTAATAGAACTCTGTAGCTGCTCCCTTGAGGCACAAGGCTGTGGGAGACATGGTTAGCTTTCAATTAGAAACTGATTCACACCTGGAGCATCAGGTAAGGTGACATTTGAAGCCAATAACAACTTCAATTAAACATCAAACAGCTGAAGTAAAAGGGGCAGACTGGCCCTGAGGGACTGGCAGTTTTATATCGACCCAGTACCCTCTGCTACTGCTACTCACACTGAATGTTAGTCACCTAGTTGGACTCCCTGCACTTTACTTCTCCTCTGCCATCACACCACCGTACAGGAAATGAATGACTCATGTAAATCAAAAACACTTTCCAGAAGCCTGATGAGTGTCAGATCAATGCAGCAATCTTCCAGAGTTAAAAATGCTTTTATTTTGAAGGATATTAAATGACAGGCAGCTCAGGATGTGGTGTGAAGCAATTAATAAACACAGCTGTAGCGCCCATAAATGGTGTCCACATTGCGCAATAGCTTAGTGTAAGGGAAAATGGTTAGCCATGCTCCACTTGGCTTGCTGCTGTATTCAAAACACCACAGATGCTTGCTTAATCAGCACTGGAGAACAGTCAGGGAGCAAATTAAGTCTACAGAGTCCGTACCCTTCCCGTTTGCTGCATGGCATCAGACGAGGGCAGCAAGAGTGCACAAACAAACAGCTTTTATGAGAGAGGCAATTACCCACAAAACAACCTTGGAGTGCCTGCCTGCCACAGGGTGATGGCTTAAAAGTATCTTACCCCCCACAGGGAGAATAGACAAGAGGAGGAAAGAGTGACAAAGAAGGAGAGAGGTGAAAAGAGGGAAAGACGAATGGTGGATTTGGGGTGGCAGAGGGGCTTGAACTTGTTTAAAAAACAAGAAGCTCAAAAAGGTCAGGATGACAGCTCGTTTAAATCCTCTCAGTGAGGAAAGAAAAACAAGGCTTAATGAAGCTGCCAGTAACACACACATACCTGAGGGCATCACACCTTGGGCTGCTGCAGGGCAGCTTGGCACGAGGACCAGGAAACATGAGGGCGGTGGAGCCCCAGTCCTGAATCTGGGAATTTTGGAACTGCATTTTTTTAACCTGCGTCACCTTTTCTATTACTCAGCCTCCCACTCCCATGATCCACCCCCCCCC